>JAIFHC010000083.1:0-50000 GCA_021229015.1 Solen grandis | reverse complement strand
ATGCCAGTGTGTTATCCTTTGAAACATGGAAATACAAGACAGAATGTGTAGAGCATTTCCTTAATATGAGGAAAGGGCAAATGTAAAACTATTTACAATTTTTGACAATTTTGATAAACTTAAGACTCAATTATAAATATGGGAATGAAATTCAATTTCATCAATAATTTTTGTTATAAATACATTTTTTATGAAACAATGTTTTGAAGCATATATTCATTTTAGCCACTGGGATGGATCTTAATGATATTCAAAAACATCCACCGGATAATAAAGGCCTAAGCATCAATAAATATAAAAAACATGGAGTTCTTTTCTTTAGCCCATCAAAGAATGTTACCACTTTTTTTATTATTTACTAATGATGAATGCCATCATACCTTAAAAATAATCATGTTTTCCTTAATTTGTTCTTCTGGTGTGAGGACAGGGGATTCTAACATAAGGAAACTGTTACTGTCAAAAGTTCAACAATATTACATAAATAAGACAACATCAATATGTAAAGAGTTTTACATGACACATGTTTTTGCTGCATATTATGGAATAATACATCAACTTATGAAGCTAGCATATTTAAGCTTATATTAACAAGAAATTCGATGAATATTGATAAATAGTGAGGAAAAAGGGAAATTTTGTTAGCAGAAATTTACAACATATCAGTTGGAAATCAACTATGTATAAAGCACTTTGTTCATTTAAAAAAAAAAAAAAAAGCATGAAAATGCGTTACAATGATGGAAAAACAATATCAAAGGACTATGTAACCACTACTGCTGATCAGCAATGATGGCCAGCATACTGCCTACACACAAGAGTTACCTATAACCTCATTGTACTGTTTATTGATTGCAGTTCCCAGAAATCTATATCAGTTTATAAATGCTATCTCAGAGTAAAGCTTGACTTGACTATATGAGTTTACCATTGCTTCAACAATATTTCAGTCATATAGCAATGTCATGCTAATTACAGGTGGAGGAAGACCCCGAATGCACGGAGGAATCTGGGTAGAACCATCGACCTACCGCAAGCCAGCTGGAAGGCTTCCTCACATGAAAATCCGAATGACCCTGCTGGGATTCGAACCCACTCGGTGAAGGGCTGAGTGAGTGTTAAAGCCAGCGACTTTACCCTCTCAGCCACGGAGGTCCCCTCAGAGTAAAGCTTAATAGTATTCTAATCATAATCATATGAAAGTAAACCAATAAAAAGAAAAAAGAAATTATCATCAGGAAAACTCCATAAGAAGGTAAATTCTATTCTGCTTCTGAAGCAGTTTTATGTATGTCAGAGGGTCGTTCATATGGTTTGTGGACAATATCACGATACTGATTGTTCCTGATACAGACTTGAACATGGAAAAAATATAAAATAACATTCTATTCATTTAGTAAGCAGTAAATGCACAAGTTAAATTTTAAAGATAGCTATATAAAAAATGTTATAGCGACAAAGTCTCCTAAACATGGCACACTTTAAGATGAAGAATTTCAAAATGAACAAGATATAATAAATTGTAATGACTAAAATCAGTTAAGAAATATTGGTTTACTTAAAGAAAAAATATTAATGATACAATGTTGCACTGAAGCACACAGCATTTAATTATGTTTAAAGTCTGTTTCACATCAAGTATTTGTATTGCAGCAGTTTTATTTTCTAAGTTTTCACTGTATTATATGTTCATATACAAACTGAGCTTACTTTTTTCCCAAACAAACTTTGTCCACAAACTTTATGACCGCCCCTCATATGTAGCATATTCAATAGACCATATTACACCTTTTCATTCATTTCATAACTACACGTGTAGTTGTGTAAAAAGTGTAACCATCAGGTTAGCAAAAAATGTTAGTCATGAGGGAATAATCATTACTCCAATGCAAGTCTCACCCTGTCATTAAATGAGTTCAATATTGTCATTAAAAGAGTTCAATCTTGTAATTATACAGTTCAATATTGTCACAAGGCAACCTTCCCCCTTTAGGTACACAAAGGTCAACTAATCCTATGTCAAAGGAAGACGAGATATACTTTTTCAGTCTCTTACAATACAGTTCCTCAATAGATATATATTCATTGACATGCTTATAGCCTTTTTGTATCAAAACATTTCATATAACACTTCCATGATCAACCTCTTACCACTAAATTCATCTCTCTCTCTCTCTTCCCACTGTTCACCTTATTCCATAGTACTCAAACCTTGCATGCAATTTCATTACATGAAAATAAATTATTCACTTATTCTAATATCTACAGTTCCTCTCACCCCTTTGACATTTAAAGCTATATACATAGAGATATTATTTATACAGCAAAAGAAGAATAACTATTAACAAATCTAACTTGTATTAGATCATACTGAAGCCTGTACTCCAATACTATGTCACATTATTTTTATAAACACCTGCAAACTAGGTGTCTATACAGTTCTGTAAGCATTGGTATATCATTTAAGTTTTAGAACAAGATCACAAACTGAATTTTGATGGGTGATATCATTGACTTAGCAGGCCAGATTTATCTTCCAAACTGTTACAAAAAAAAAAGAGAAAAAAAAGGCGTTTAATGAAAATGCAAACTACCTTCAACATTTCCATTTTAAATGTAATTTAGGTGTTGATTAGTATTTTTATTAACAAACCAGATTTGAAACATAATTATACAAATAAATCATTTTGTGTATTGTGATAAGCATACATACATGATTAATCAGTTCCGGATATTGAGATCATTTTTTCACCAATATTTCTCTTGTTAAATATTTATCCCACCAAATTCCTATTCCTTCCTTTGATTCCATACATCTATATTAGAATAAATATACATCCCAGTCACTATCATCAAAACATGACAAGAAAATAAAGACAAATATAAAAAAAATCAGTATTTTAAAATCAGTCTTTATATATGTATATCTTCCATTAATCTATCTTACAAACAATATCTTTGGTATGACAATAATCTGTACATGTTAATTCAAAGTATTTTTATATTGTGTAAATTGTAAATTTAGTTCTGTTCTATAAGTTAACGCATTGGAAATCAATCCAAGAATAAATACTGAATATCTTAAACAGCACTGAGTACATGAATAAAGCTAATTAGCACTGTCCAATTAACAATTTGCCCATGAGATTTAAACAGTATAAAAACTAATCACACCCTTCTTTACTCACTTACTGAATTGACCTTATTTCAGTTGCATGTGTCAGCTCCCTGGTAGCTTTCATGTGGTAAAGAGGGTCATCATCAGAATATCAAAGGTTCTAGCCATAACATTTTTACCATAAAACACTGTTTAAACACACCTGGGGCTTTGCAATCTTCCATAATTTAAGTAAGAATGAAAAATGCCTCTCTGATTAAACATCCACTCCCAGTGTCTTATCCTCTTGCTCAATATGTTAATTATTTAACAATGTTTTGGATATTGTTTAATTTAAGGATGTAACATAAAGGTAAAGTCTATTTCTAGTCAGCAATAGAACTGGATAAAATTTTGTAAGTTTAGTAACTTTGGAATGGCTGCCTGATTTTGTCTAAGAAATTGATTTGACTTGACTATTTGAGTTTCCCGTCACTTCGACAATATTTCAGTCATATAGCGATGTCCAGCTAATTACAGGTGGAGGAATACCCGAATGCACAGAGGCATCCGTGGTTGACTTTATTTTTGGGGGAGTGGTGCATATATATCGGGTTGTATAAGGACACTGTTTTCACAATTACTATTCTTTACAGTGCAAATGTCCACCTCCTCATATCTTTAAACTAAGACCAGCTCTCAAACTTTTAATTTAATATAAATAATATTAAAAACACAAATCAGCTTTTTTCACTCTAAAATGTTCTTGTTTGCACTATGGCAAAATATGCATATGCATATTTTTTTCTTTTTTAATTTCTGAAAAACTAGGTAATTTTACTGTTACTCAAAATCAGCAGTTCACTTAATAACACTGAGAAAGTTACCATGAAAGAAGATATGAAGAAGTTCAATGCATGAAAAATGTTATAATCAAAACAATTTTCAAAAATAAACTGAATTAATTTGATCATAAACATAAAATATATCTTTCAACAGAAAATTTATAAAGTATTAAAAAAATTAATTCAACTTGTCATAACTCAAAGTCACACTCAAAAGCAGCATATTCAGCTGTTAGACTTATCAGTAAAGTTTAAAAGCAAAGTTGGAAAAAGTCTGTTTACAAGTGACAATTTCATCACTCATTAAACACTGATTTGACTGTTTGATAATGAATAAAAACGGATTTCTAACATACTGGCGATCCTATCAGGAATACAATTAGTCAGTCTGCAGCCTCATAATCATACAAATTGTGTATCATTGTTAAGGCTTGTTAATCAGCTTACAGTAAGAGCCCGGGGGTAGCACATTTAACGCAAAAGGAATCTTATTTTCACACTGGTCAAAAACTGGCAGTTCTTGCTAGGAAATATTTCTGTTTTGCTTTTCTTAGAGATAAAGGTTCACCTCATATTACTGTAATTCACACAATATTCCTATATTATTAATAAACAAATTGTTTTGAGAAAGATATAATGACAGCGTCTGCAAGTTTAATTAAAATCAAAGCAAAATATCTAAATGTTCTTTAAATTTAACCCATGACATTTCAGCACCATTTAATGTAGGGTTTTTTCAACGCTACTTCAGTAGCAATATCCTGTCAACAAATGGCATCATAAAAACAATTTACAGAGCTCAGCAAGAATTGAAAGGTTACCAATCATGTCCATTTTCAGGGAATTTTTTCACAGATTTTGGAAATGATCCATAAACAGTAGTATCAAAACATTAGAAATAGGGGAAAATATAGGAGAAGTCACAGCAAATCTCTGGACTGAAAGTAAAGTATATATTGATTACTTTATCAACAATTTCTATTTATAAGCTGTCTCTGTTGAATAAAGTCTCAAACTTTGTCAATTTTTTTAAAATGAAACCATTTTTTCTCCTAAAAATTTGAATTTGATGGGAATGTTTACATTCAAAAGGGAAAAAATATACAAATTTTGTAATTGGGAATATAGGTAATTATTGGTTATAGCAACAGCTGAAAAAATCCCTAATGTTGATACTCTCAAACTGTACATATGATGTTATTTGTTGACATTATGACACATGCAAAAGCCTGGTCAGGTGGGATATAATAGTGGAGAATATGTTACACAAGATATGTAATGTAGGAATAATACATACTGTTGGGGAATGGTAGATAAGCAAAACACATGGCATGTATATCAAACACTGAACAAATAGGATACATGTCATCGCAAGCAATATTGAGATACAAACAGCACTTGCAGTACTTTGGCTGAATTATCTCCCTTGATTTAAACACAGTGAGGTCACCAGGACTGGTAGGCTGTAATGCTGGAAGGTTCGTGGTGGCGTAATCCAGTTCTGGCAGCGGAATCAAATGTCGAGGAAGTCCTTCAGGAGAGTTAACCGTCTCTTCTCTGCTATATCCATTTGATTTTCCAGCTCCTGCAGGGAAATATTACATTAAAGGTAAAATAGTATAAACAAGAAAGAATCTGTGATCAGATATAAATGTCTTAATAAAAGTTTCAGAAAATGTATTGCCATGGCACAAAGTCAAGGAACAAATGACAGACAAATGGGTGACCACAACAGCTCTGACTATTCTATGAAAAGTCAAGCTAAAAATTGTGTTGAAGAACAATTTCATAATCAGACTCAAGATTCAATAGGAATTTGAGTAAGATACTCAGGTATGAGCCTGAGGTAATATGTAAATACTTTTAAGAACATTGGGGCCAGAACTGTACTTACCCCTCTGTCTGTAAGTTCAGCCTTCTCCACCTTCCATGAGAGATTCTCCACTTCAGCCTCCAACTGGGCCTGCTGGTATTCAAACTGGAAGGAAACCAATAAAGACACCTTTACCACCAGATATATATTCAGTAGGAGACACTTCTAGGACTGTTTAAATTTCACCTTTATTGTGAGATCAATATATTTTTAAAAATATATTTTAATATCATATTGAGGTCTTTTAAAAAACTGTTCATAAATATTAATTTAAAATTGAAAATATTAAGTCTCAGCTATGTCTATTATAAAATGTAATTTAGCCATTAATAATAAATCTCAAAACTGTAAATTAAATTCATCACATAAAAGGAAAGTGTAGACAGCTTAGGAGATTAAAAATGAGTAAAACATTATTCAATTATTTGATGATGGCAATTGAACATAATGAATACATTTTAACAAAAAACACAACAAGTGTGTTTTTTGATAGACAAGTGTCACCTGCTGAAGCATGACAGAAAAAGTGTGATGGACCGACGGCCGGATGACAGAAAAGTGATCCCTATGTGTCAGCTCTGCTTACAGTAGGTGACACAGAAAGTATGACAAAATAACAGGCAATTTACTGAGATAACTGCAATTTACTGAGATAAAAAAACTCACCAGCTGTTTGCGAGCACCCTTTTCTTGATAGTAAGCATAGGGATATGTATACTGTAGAGTGTAGCGACACTGAAAACAAAAAAAAGTATGGGACACCATGGCACCGTAATTATAAATATCTTAATTTGGACAATATTTTCACAAAAGACAGTAATCAATAGTATCCATAGTTTATATAGTGATAAATGATATTAACACTACTCTGATCTTCATAAAAACACTATTTTAGTAGAACAGAACATTATTCTGACTTGATCACAAGAAGGGGAAGTGGCAAAAACTCAGACACCAAGTGGTATGTAATCAACTTTAATGCCAAATGTAAAATTCTACTCCTAGTGTATCTTAAAGTCTAAATTCTAAGAGCTGAACAGATAATCTTAGTCTACAAAAATAAACATAAATGTCTAGGTAGAATATCTAAGTAAGGTTCAAATTCAAAATGCATTTCAATTTCCTTATAAAAAGATAAAACACTACTATTTGACAAGGATCTTACCAGATACTTCTAGTATGAATTCAAAGTAATACTAAATAGATAAACTTCTATCAGTGTATGTATGTGTCCCTAAGACAACACTCATTATTATAACCAAATAGTTTTAGAATTCAAACTTTACACACTTTTTTCCAGCAAATGAATTGTTTCCCCTATACTTAATCATGTATGTACTGGACAAAGAGAAGCAAAGGTACACTAAGACACAAGAATTTATCAATCTTTTGAGGCTATACTGACTTAGACTCAGGATTTTTAATAGTATAAATGTATCAAAACACTATAAAATGAAGTGACTAAGAAATACTTTTTTATGTTTTACATTTGGCATGGTTTTGGCATTTTTTCCCTCAAAATTATGTATCATTTACTATTGTCAAGTAAAATCTTTGAAAATGTTACATTTTTTTGTGATTATGGCACATGGTCCCCTCCTTTCCCAGCTAGAGCTTAAGTCTAGACACTGATATGCTATAACTTATGGAAGACATTACTTATAAATTTTACACCTTTAAGTCAATGTCTAAAATATAGACTCATGAGTTTAATAAATAAGGGCGCATGGTGTTTAATCTGTGTGACACGTACCTTCTTGAGAAGGTATGCAGCATCTAGTAGGTACTGCCAATCTATCCAGGTGCCAGTACTGTTCATCACCTTCTCCTGTATACGGGAAGTGATTTTGGACAACGTCTGTTCTTCCAACTTCAAACTCTTGGCATGGTTCTCCCACTGAGAAGACAATAATTAATATTACACAAGAATGAAATTAGGGATTTAATTAGGGGATCTTGAGGAGAGCTAGTAATTAACTTTGTAAAAATGCAACTTATTCCTCAGATTCCTGAATTTTACCAGAACTTTGCAACTGAGAAAATAGAGAAAGAAGGTTGATCCACTAGTGTTTAATTCCATCCCCAACCCCAATCATAATTTAAAGTCAGAGTCTAAAGGCAATAAAGCTCTAATGCTAAATGATTATTAAAACTGATTACATGCACATGTTTATCTTTTAAAACTCAAACTTATTTGATGATCAGTTTTTAAGATGAAACATACATAAAGAAAGCGTTTTGAAGATAAATGACCATATCTATTATTAAATGAAGAAAATTCCTTTCATACTGCATATATAAGGAAAGATTTGGTAGCAAAGACACTGGTATTAAAGTCATCAAGAACATTCACATAAACAATTATGCCACAATATGTGTGTATCAGTCTATCACATACAGATCTTGAGAACACAACACATGTAGAAACTGTAACTTACAAGGCAGAAAAACAATTACTTCAATATATAGACTAATTCACAGAGTCTGTACTACATAACACTGGATTCTCTCTAATAATTCGGTCCTGGACTCTAGTTTCGGGGAAATAAGACTACGGTTTTCGTATTAGCTTCTTATCCTATAAAAACTCCTGGTGGACTCTTTATGTGAAACCTTTGTCATTGACAAACCCTCTAAATTAACACACGTATCACACACACTGTCTCCACTTACCCTCTCAAAGTAGAAGAGGTACTTCTTTAGAGCCTCTCTTGCCTGGGCATGCACAGACTCATTGGCAATGTTTGGATTCTCCTGAAAGTTCAATATGATTGTAGATTCATCAAGAGATCACACATGCAAATGAATGGCCATTATATTTCTATTCAAAAATAATTACTTTTTATTTTTGCTTTTTAGGGTTCTATTGTTAGTATTACAGTTAAAGCAAATATCAACTACTAACTATTCATTCAAGCAAACTACTCAGAAATAATTATTAAAAATATTTACTTTTCATATTGAAATCAGGGATGTTAGTCATGTAGAAAATAATTTGGATTTAAATTCATTAGGACTGACATGGGTAACATAGGACTAATCCATGTTGTTGTAGAGGTATAAAATTACAATAACTAAACCAACAAATGGACTGATGCAGAGGATAAGTTTAATTAGCTAACTGTGTATCAATTAGTATTTATAACAAGAGGGCCAAGATGGCCCTTGATCGCTAACCTGAGAAAGATGATTGCTCAAGAAATAAAGATGCTAGAGTGTAAAAGTGAAATCTGGCTTTTTTATGGTGAAAAGGGCATAACTCCTAAAATAACTTGTCAATATCAGTTATAATTGAACCCGATTGCGAAATTATGGGCATGAACATTGTCTTAAAGTTTGAAAAAGATTGTTAAAAACATGAAGATGCTAGAGTGTATTCAAAGTGAAATCTGGCATTTTTTTTTTATTTAAAGGGATATAACTCCTGACCTAATCAACAGATCTCAACTTTATTCGAACTCAATCGAGACATTATGGTCATAAGCATTGCCATAAAGTTTGAAGATGATTGCTCAAAAGATGAAGGTGCTAGAGTGTAAACAAAGTGAAATCTGGCATTTTTTTAATATTAAAAGGGACTTAACTCCTGACCTAAATGACCGATCTCAGCCATATTCGAACTTAATCGAGACATTATGGTCATAAGTATTGCCATAAAGTTTGAAGATGATTGCTCAAAAGATGAAGGTGCTAGAGTGTAAACAAAGTGAAATAGGGCATTTTTTAATATTAAAAGGGGCTTAACTCCTGACCTAATTGAAGGATCTTAGCCATAATCGAACTCAATCAAGACATTATGGTCATAAGCATTGCCATAAAGTTTGAAGATGATTGCTCAAAAGATGCAGATGCTAGAGTGTAAACAAAGTGAAATCTTGCATTTTTTGAATATTAAAAGGGGCATAACTCTTGACCTAATTAATGGATCTCAGCCATAATCGAACTCAATCGAGACATTATGGTCATAAGTATTGCCATAAAGTTTGAAGATGATTGCTCAAAAGATGCAGATGCTAGAGTGTTAACAACATGAAATATGGCATTTTTTTAATATTAAAAGGGGCACAACTCCTGACCTAACTGACGGATCTCAGCCATAATTGAACTCAATCGAGACATTATGGTCATAAACATTGTCTTAAAGTTTGATGATGATTGCTCAAGAAATAAAGGTGATAGAGTGTAAACACTAAAAATTGTTGACGCCGCACGACGGACGCTCACGGGATCACAATAGCTCACCCTGAGCTTTGCTCAGGTAAGCTAAAAATGATTGAGTATTCTTTGACCGATTCAACAGCATAAAATGGTGTCTTCAATGCACTTATGACACTGAGTAGCTATATATTCAAGTTATCAGAATTCAAAAAGTCACTCTTTTAAGAGAGAAAATCCTCATATCAGTGGATCATATCAAAGATTAGAAGTAATAGCAAGTAAGTAAATAATTCTGTAAGTATGAAAAGTCCTTATTTAAAGAGTATGAACATATCTGGCATAAAGCTATCTCTCAAAAAAAAAAAAAAAAATTGTTCCAAGAGATAATAAATATAAGAAGGCAGCACCGGATGTCTGCCAGATACACAAAGTGTACAAAATTAAATAAATCAAATCAAATCCAAAAATTCTTGTAATTTATTATTTTTAAGGTAAAATCTGCTACTAGTAATTGCTATCACAACTTTTTTTTCAATCAATTGTATTAATGAAGAAATTTGTTTTCAATGACCAGACCAGATTTGAAGCAAAATAGGAATAAACACTTAGAACAAAAAAAGGCACCTCCCCCAGCCAGAAAGAAACTCACCTTGTAACGGCTGCACTCATAATATTCACTGCCGTGTGATTTCCAGTCTCCAAGACACATCCAGCAAAAGTCATATTTACACTTGGAACATTGCTGCAACAAATCATAGCAATTACCAATAAACTTGGAATATTGCTGCTACAAATACTAGCATTTACCAAGGTTCTCAACAACTCCAAATTAAGAAACCATGCCCATTATTCTCCAAACAAATTTGTACTGATGTATGATACTATCATGCTCAAATTCAAAATGTGGCCTTTAAATTTAATGTAATTTGGGGTAAAATTTTATTTAAATCTGAATTTGTACATATGTGTTTTCTTTAACCTTTTTGGGGTATAGAACTCATATTTTTTTGAGTATATGTATTTCGTTTGTTTGCTTATTGAGTTTAACGTCCCACCAACAGTATTTCAGTCATTTGGAGATGATGTATCTTGCTGCCACACTGCAGTATCACGCCATAGACATGTGGCATGATACCACAGTCAGTCACTTTATCCAGGACACCAGGCCAAGCAGTCCTGGAACTACCCTTATATACCGAACACCAAGCAAGGGAGCTATACCAGTACCAATTTTTATGACTTTGAGGATTCCGGAGCGGACTCTAACCACTTGGCCATTGGGACCGGTCTGAGTATTTCTGATTTTCACTACATGGGAAAACACCGACATTTTGGACAAGAGTGCTGTGGAGGCAATGCAATATACACCAAAAGGCAAATTCATATAAGGGTATCACAGTATAAGGTTCTGTTTTTAAAATGGCGAACCAAAGTCAGAGATGCTAGACCTAAAAAGGTGTTCTCTTTCAAGACCACAGCACCAAGCTGCAAGTGTCATGGATTGTGATGTTTCTAAATGTGAATAAAAAAAATATTTTTGTTCTAAATAATTATTAATAATAGAAGATAAATGAACTTATGAACTCTATCATGAATCAGTTGAATCACTGGATTCTAACCAAAATCAAACTTGACCTGTATTCTGATTTTATATACTTGCATACTAAATATTAATACATTAAGTCTTTAAAAAGTTATTTGACAGGCGTTATACAAATCTTTCTCCAAGAATTCAATTTGTAGAATCCAAATGAGACCCCTGTACACGTTAATGATTATTATTGGAGAGCTGGGAAATCTGATGTCATATAAATTCATATCTTATCTTAAGCTTCAGAATCTGGATACTGTATTCATTTCCGAAATTAAATAAACTAGAGCTATCACTGAAGGTGATTAATACCCCCGCAAAATACTTTAATGCAGGAGAAGCCAGACTTCAGGCAGAGCATAGATAAGAACCTGTATACATAGTATATTGGTTGTGATAGTAATAAGTAAGTAAAGTTTTTATTTATAGTTAATAGAGAGTCAAAAATGGTTGTTTGTCACAGTAGTTTAAAAATATAAGGTCACTGCACTTCTCCTAGTCGCCATCTGTTTACATTTTAAGTTTCAAGTATATACCATGTATAATATTCGAGTTATGTTCAGGACAAGAAAAACAAGGAAAAGTAAGAAAGGGAAATAACTCTGTAATTACTCTAGATATAGTTATGGTTCTTGTGCACTGCACTTCCTCATATTGTGGTTGACCATTGTATGAAATTGTTTTGAAATCCAACCAGTAGTTTACAAGTTATACTCTGGACAAGGAAAAGTAACTAAGGGCAATAACTCTGTAATTCCTATAGATAGAGTTATGGTTCTTGTGCACTGCACTTCCTCATATTGTGGTTGACCATTGTATGGAATTGTTTTGAAATCCAACCAGTAGTTTACAAGTTATACTCTGGACAAGGAAAAGTAACTAAGGGCAATAACTCTGTAATTCCTATAGATAGAGTTATGGTTCTTGTGCACTGCACTTCCTCTCATTGTGCTTGACCATTGTATGAAATTGTTTTGAAATCCAATCAGTACTTTACAAGTTTGCTCCGGACAAGGAAAAAATACAAAGGGCAATAACTCTGTAATTACTCTAGATAGAGTTATGGTTCTTGTGCACTGCACTTCCTCTCATTGTGCTTGACCATTGTATGAAATTGTTTTGAAATCCAATCAGTACTTTACAAGTTATACTCCGGACAAGGAAAAAATACAAATGGCAATAACTCTGTAATTACTCTAGATAGAGTTATGGTTCTTGTGCACTGCACTTCCTCTATTGTGTTGACCATTGTATGAAATTGTTTTGAAATCAAACTTGTACTTTTCAAGTTATGCTCCGGACAAGGAAAAGTAACAAAGGGCAATAACTCTGTAATAAGTCAAGATGGAGTTATGGTTCTTGTGCACTGCACTTCCTCTCCATGTGCTTGATCATTGCATGAAGTTGTATTGAATTCCAACTTGTGGTTTTAACCGGACAAGGAAAAAAGGAGGGCCCCAAATTTTTTGGGGGTAAAAAATCAAAAAAAAAAAAATCATTATTTATTTATATTATGTGCCTGACTTTTTATTTGCTGCTATGGTTTATATCAGTTAACACTTTGATATACCTCTGGCAAAATCAGCTTTACTGGAACCTATTTCCTCCAAATACTAGAAACAGTGAATCAAAAGTTTACAGAAAAAAATAATAGAAATGAAATACCATACAAAAAAGAAACAACAAACAAATGATTTTCCCCTAAATTTGCTTATTATCATATAGACTAAAATTATCATTTCATTACACTCACTATGAATACATATTACAATAAACCAACCTACAATTTCTGGTATCATTATACTTGTTTTGCATAAAACCATACACAGAGAGTCCACTGTATACTCAATAACTACTTAATGGTTGGATATTTACATATTTATTGACTAAACACAGGCTATCAAAGAACAGTTATTTACATAGACATAATGAGAGACATCATGTTAGGCTATTACAAAAACATTGCTGGGTTTCAGTTTCACAACTAACTCACCAAATTCCTCCCTTTCAATTACTTTTTAACATAAAGAGGACAGTTTTTCTACTCCTCATTTAAGTTTTGAAAACCTACCTATCTTATTACTGATTACACTTTGGGTAGCATAACTAAAAACCATTTTTTTTTCTTTATGGTGGGCCTTACAGGAAACATTTTTTGCAAACTGAGATCCCCACCTCCAATATTTCCTGGTGTTATCATACTGGCTATTCTTGTCAACTAAAGAGTATGGGAGTTTGTTCTGATATTCATCTACTGAATAATGAATATGTAAATGAGATACAATCCTCACCATGTGATTACATCCAGCATTCTTCTCTATACAGACATGACACTTGGGACACTGTAAAAGAAAATATACATAAATTACTTGCTGTTTTCATTAAAAAAATACATTTTATGCATCTAAAAATCACACATTTTGATACTGAAAGCTACGCTGAAAGTGTGTGTTTTAGATGACTTGTTAATACCAATATAAATCGGAATCAATGTCTTCTCTCCATTAGAAATGTTAGCATGTTCAAGGGCAACACATCAAGAATTAAGGCAGAATCATGAGTAGGTCCACTATACTCACATCTTTTGTGTTGGCACTTATGTAGTTGGCAGTTTCTGAGTCGTCGGCACACTTTGTCAGCCACTTCTTGATAACATCACAGTCGGTGGGGGCGTGGTACTCTATGCCACATTTAAAACTGAAACAAACAAACAACATCAGTTGAAATTCATCCACAGAATAAGTCAACAGCACTTTATATAGGTCTAGTAATCTTGATAATTAATACTGTACTTCAGTATGATCTTCACACTCAAAGTATGAACTTTTGATTCTATAGGGATCTGAAAATGATATTTCAGATTTAGCTTGAGTTTTTTTAGTAGAGCCAGGCCTATTCTCTTAAGCTCTAGATCACTCAAGAATGTTCCTAAAATTCATTGCGAAGTATTCAGAATTTTGAACACACAAGATGGTGTTCCCACTAGTCAACACCAGTGTCATCAATATTTGGCTTAAGAAATTTTTAAATGGTGAAAGTGATTGGTGGGTACATTCTTTGTAAATAGCGCCGCATTATAAACTGCAGTGCTCCAGGATTTGAAAAGGGAAGGGTGCTTGTGGCCAAAAGGGGCATCTGATTCGCGAAGTGATGAGAAGGGGGAAGGGTGCAGGAGGGGGTTTGGGAGATCCCCCCCCTGGAATTTTTTTCAAATTTAGACTTTAAATAAGGCCTCTGGGAGGTTTCCTGGTTGGAATTTTTGTTCTTATTTCAGTTTTTTTGGTATCAAGATTTTCATTTTATTATCCTTGTTTTTAGATAGCAGTGGGTTGGGGAAGCATCCCACTGACTATCTTACAAAGAGTTCACATATACAGTCCAATCCCGGTTATTTGAAGTCCTGGGGATCGGCGTTTTATTTCGAGTAAGGCATGTATTCGAATAAACCAAATCACGTCGACATTAGGAACAAAAGCCCATCCCAGCCATGCTTTTTTCATGTGGTGAACGTAATATATAATGTTTTTTATATCAAATATGTTATTTTGATTTAGGAACGTAAATGGAAACGCCTATAGATAATTAACTTTCATCTTTTTACGCATAAATGATATCGATGCATATATAATAAATGCATACGTCAATTACAAAGATACATACATACATTTATCAGGTCTGACTGAATCACATGCGACTACAAGTATCCAATTTCAACGTCGTCTTGAAAACAGCAATGGATATTTGATATTTAATTAACACCATTCATCTATTTCTGCATAAATTATATATAATAAATGCATACATCCATTCATCAGGTCTACTAAATCACAAGAAACTACTTGTATCAACGTGATATCAACGTCATCTCGAAATGTTACTTTAAAACAGGATGTAATCGTGGTCTTCTTGTTACACTTGTTTAATTCTTCCTTTTCAAGCGTATCCGAAAAGCGTATTGCATACCTAAAAATTCATCAATCATCACCTTTATCTTTATGTTTGAACTGCACAAACATCCAATCAATTAACAACATATGCAAACCGTAAGCGGCTGTCTCCTACCCATTTCGGTAATTAATTGACGTTTGCGCCTTTCCATTGTTTGTTTTCAAAATGTCGCCGGTAATTAATGTTCGTCAGCGACTTCGGATAAGGAAGTGCGAAAATCTTACGAATTTATTGGCACGGGCCGAAAAATCTTTTCGGATGAGGCCAGGTATTCGAATGGCACAAATTTGAATAACCCAGACATTTTTATATAGAAATAAGAAGGAGAGTGATCGGGACCAACGAAGTGTTTCGAATGACGCCAGGTATTTGAATGAGAGGTGGTGGAGTAACCGGGGTTCGACTGTATGTATAATATCTCAGCATCATACATGTATGATTTTTTATAAACAAACAGAAAATGCATATCTTAACATGTAAATAATTAAGCTCTTTTTTAGAATCAAAGGATAATAAAATGAATTATTAAATGTTACCTAAAGAATTGATAAAACTAATAGAAGAGAAAGTATACATAAGAGAAAAAGGTGCCTTTGCATTTATGTGCAGATTTGATAAGTTGCTTGGAAATATTGTTTGCAGAATTTAAAAAATGGAATTTGTTTCAAGAACATTTGATCACTAATCTTATTATTGTAAGGTTGCTTTTTTTTCAGAAGTCCAGATTCATAAAAACTCTCATGTGCATGTATATTCATATGCTCATGTGCTATTAATTTCTTATCCACTTTTAACATTTTTTAATGTTGACACATCTGTTGCCATATTTTGGATGTATCAGTGTGCAGTAAAAAGAAATTCACCAGAAGCAGGTCTTGCATGTGGTGCAGACAACTTTTTTGGCTCTACATTCTTTTGCTTTCACTATAACGGGACAGTTGGGTCCTGGGCAAAATCTCAGAGCTGGGTGACTCTGAAAATGAAAAGAAACAGCAATGAGTACAAGCCCTTAAAATTAAATTGTCAGCTGGCTTTTCATTAAACACCTTAAAATGAGACTTTTCTAAACTCAAAAATCTTGAAATTTCTATCACAAAACATTTGAACTGCTGAGAGAATGAAAACTAATTATTTCACGAGTAAGCCAATAATACCATGTATATACAACTTTCTGTTTGGGTCATTAATTTTTTATTTACATATACAGTATGTAGTTACATTTTTTTCTTTATGGTGTGTTCTTTTGAGTTTACCTTTTCTGTGACAGTATTTCACACATACAGCAAGTTCAGCCAGGTGCAGTAATACCCGGAGTATACAGAGGCACCAGGTGGAACCACCCACATACCACATGACTGCTGAAAGTCTTCCTTACATGGAAAATACTAGTGACCCTTGTCAGGATTATTAAAATTTTAATGTGAAGAAGAGCAAAGCTGGTTACCTTGACATACTCCAGGAAGGAGAGACGGGAGTACCTCTCCCGCAGATCTGGTTTACTGAGCACACTGTACAGGAAGTCCTCTGGAACCACCACTTCACAGTCTTTACTCATACACTCTATACCTGCAGTGGTTTGAGAAAATTACAGATTAAAGATCACAGTATGAAGAATGGATAAAAGCTACATAGAAAATGGTGATGGGAATCAAGAAAAATTTGTGATAATCTGGGAAGGGATTTTACAAGGATCATGATAAAATCAAGGTATATTCCAAATCACTGTAGGGAGAAAAAAAAACAAGATTAAAAGGAAAATTGCTCTCAGTTTTCCAAGCACTGTGGATTCGAGTCATCGGATTATCACAATATTACTGTATAAAAATCAGGGGGATAAATGCAGATTTCAATATAGAGAAAAATGCATCAATTTAAAGCAATTCTCATAGGGGAAGATGTCTTTCAATTGTCGCTGATAAAGAAGGAAAAGACTACGTACCCAATGTTACTCCCTGGTGGATCTGAACCTGACAGTGGGCGTCCCAGCACTCACCGCAGAACATGTGACCACACGCTAGCATGTGCAGGTTGTCACGTGCCACCTGACTCAGACATACCGTGCAAACAGCTGTCGGTCCTACTATGGCTTGCTGTAACATACAAACAGCTGGTGAGACCTATTATTAGCACTTTTAAAGTCATCTTTTTTTTTTTTTTTGTTGTTGTTTAATTGCTTTAAATTATTTACTAGGTTTGAAAAATTTAAGCAGCAGTAGAGCCGCATATCTTTCGACACATAATTGAGTCTAAAATATTTAAATTGAGTTTTGCAACTAGAAAGGAAGATGCACATAAATGGCATCTGATACAGAAGGGAAAAAAGCCTGAGTTTTGACTGGGTGACACTGAAATTCAATATTTACCCGGCATATCTCATTTTTTAACTTGTCCTTAATTTCAGGCACAAAAACATTCCGTTTCAGATACGTAGAAATTAGATCAAAATTGTGGCCTTTAATAGGATCTGCCCAGGTGACTGTCTTTTTTGTCTCCACATGACTAATGTTGAGTACATTCTTTTTACTTTACATTTATTAATTCTATTCATAATGCTGCATTTTTTTATTGATCAGATGGAAATTTATAGAATACTTTCAAACCTGTTCCACTTACCTGATGCTTAACTTTTGGCATGACCTTTGAGTCAATTAGTAACTTGGAAGGGTTTTTGGAATGACTGAAAAAGATATATTTAGATGGAAAATACAGGGACAATAATTTCAATACATGAAGTATCTTGTGTATTAAAGTATAAAAATAGCACAAAACAATATGAGAACCATAAAATAATGTTCCCTGACTTAATAAATATAATGATATCAAATTGTATCTCCTTTTTGATATTTTTTGTTTGTTATGGGTTTAAAGTCCCACCAACATTTTTTTCAGCTGTTTTGGACCTTGATCTCATTCTGCATGAGACAATGCAACAGCACTATCACACGATAAGACATATGGCATGATACCACACCCAGTCACATTGTCCTGACACCAGGCCAACTGTTCCTGGAACTACCCTTAAAAAATTACTTATTTCAGAGTTGCTAATAATATCTCCTAATGCAGATACAGAAGGCACTCATTTTAGAAGGAATATGTAAATGAATCCTCCCATTTATTTGTAAACAACAAACTTAGAAACATGGAGTCCCTTCCAATAGAATAAGAGTCCTGGGGTCTGCTTTACTAAACTTTGTATGAATAAATTTGATCTTAGTTATCAATATTCATCAAATCATACAATAATGTGTACATGAATATTAATGGGTAAAAAGAGAAGATTCTATAAAGGCGGGAAACAGTGAATCTACATTATTGATCCATTTCATTTAACGCTGTACAAAATATGTTGCATTTGACAGCAAAAGTCTCATGATACTTTTGAGCAAACAATTTAGAAACACTTACCATTCAATGACATATTCTTTTTTCCAATTATGCTCATGGAGTAACAGCTTTGCTAGCGATGGCTGAATCTAAAATTGTAAGTGAAAAGTTCTTTCCTGACAAAAAGTGAAAAGGTTCTGAATACATGTAAATGCTTTTGATAATCAAAACATAGGACTTTTGATGACGTCAACACCACTCCAGTGATTGATTTACCTGGGAGTTACCTGTCATTTATTACTAAATAGATTAAATTTGACTCTGACATTAAAATATTTTCTGATTTTCTCCACTGAAAAGTCTCACTATAATCTGAAAACTATTTTGTTTTAAAGCACTTAAATACATTTTAAAGCACTTAAATACAGTCTAAGTATGGAATATCAATAATGAATATGCATTTATTAGTTAGGTTTCTAAAACAAGCAAGGACATAAGTTATAACAATACCGATGTTCGTGAATAATGTCTATTGCAACCATTCGGATCTATTCATTATTTGATAGCCATTATTAAGGTTTTGCATGATAAGCTAAGCTGTCTTTAATCATAGTCTACTCACTTTTTGAGAACTACACAAAACCTCCACCTCTTCATTTAGAAATCTCTCCACATCCTCAATCTGAAGTAGTTCAAACTCAAAAAACTCTGGGTCATCACTTTTCTTTGGTTTGTCGATGTCCAAGTCATCTGTATCATTATCGTAATACCCACAATAGTCATCGTCATCATCCATGTGGTCAGAGTTGTCATAATCAGAGTCTGAATCCTGACTCTTCATTTCTTCAGCCATGATGTTGACTTCTATACTGAAGGGAAAATGAAAATGTTTATTCTTCCCTATAAAATTTTACTCCAATCACTTCCCTTCTCTGAATAGTTCATCCATTTACCATTTCTCCCAAATGACATTTGCTGAACTATAACTAAGCAAGGTGGGAGTAGTAGCTGTGGTCAAAATTAGAAATCTGACAAGTTCTTTTAGCACACACTCAAGACAACACATAGAATCCATGAGTATTCATCCTAGAGTAGAATCTTTTAAAAACAAATCCTGAATTGTTGTAAATTTGTGCATGATCATAGTTTTTTTTTCTTATTTATAATATAATGATAATCCTTTAATAATATAATGATAATCCTCTAATTAATTGACAGTTGAATACTTTTTCAAGTTCCTTTTCTGCTGTTTGCCAAAAAAGTTCCTTTTGTGTTTTAGTTATAACTTATACCTGTTATAAAGACATGGGAAGAAGATCCTGTGTCGGAGGAGGAAATAGATTTCAGAAAAGAGATCTACAATATTCCCATGTTTGGTAAATTGTTAAACTGAAATATATCATTAGTTTATCTCCGGTGGGAGGATACCTACTAGGGCTCTCAATCTCCATTGTTTAGTGCCTGTATAGAGCACCATCCCCTCCCCCCTTTCAGGGCTTTTTTTTCCTTCTATATTAGAGGCCGATCTTCGGTGACTTCCCAATCGTAAAAAGGCTATATTTTTCCCAATTTTGGCCAAAAGAATTCCCAAAATCTAATGATAAAATTCCCAATATGTTCCAACTATTTTTCTCCTTAAACCTATAAGCGAATATTCATTAATACAGAGAAAAAAAACCAGTAATGCAGTTGTTTCTGTAATGCACAAAATTATATGTCACTCTACACTGCATACTACTTAGGCTCAATGTGGAATACTCGGATTTTATTGAACGACTATCATTTGTCACACCTTCTACCGACTATTGTTTTACCATTTTTAGAAAGCTGTTATGAAGTTGCGCAATCATCTCAGTCAATGGCGGCTGTTTCCGAAGATACATTAGCATTTTTATTGCTTGTTTATCTTTTTAAAACATTCAGATCAGTTGTTCGGTTCACCAAGTAAGTTTTCAATACATAAAAACATCAGTTATTTACCTTGATGTATAAATAACCAATTCCTTATTGCTAAGGAAAAAAGTCAAAAACGTAGCCAAAATGAAACGTCCCCCAAACATGACATACTCATTTTTTTTTTTTTTTAAATTTCACTTTTGATTTATTATTAGTCTTTTATACATGTAATATTTAAACATATTGATATTAATTTTTTTTTAAAGTATTTTATATAATAATTATATCACCATTTATTTTGAATGATTTACTTTGAAAATTTGACAAAATATTTTAACAATTTTCTATATAAAACTTAGAGTTAATTTTAAATTAAAAAATTAATTTATTTCAATAATAATGTACATGTTTATTATTTCTATTTATTTTTAAATATAATGTACCAAATGAATGTGCATTTGACATTTCAAATAAACACAAAAATATATTGGAGCCACTTGTTAAAAAATCTGCCTCCAACTTAAGAGATTTGGCTCTATCTGGTGAATGCCAAAACATTTTTGCAGCTAGTGCTAGTCTTGGTGTTGACACCAAGGAGGAAGATTGTTTATGGACATTAGTACCATTTTAAATAGTGCAGCGATTTCAACCAAAGACATCTCTGTTTTATGTCTAGTTGTTATACCAATTCGTTTTGATTCTTTAAGATTCATAAGACTGTTAGAATATTACTGTGTATACATGTGAATTGAGTCTACCTTTTTCCCAAAACGCCCCGAAATCGCGTTTCAATTTCCCAAAATAGAAGGCTAAGGCCCCTTCCCAAATTTCGGAAAAAAAGCCCTGCCTTTGCCAAAAAGGATACCCCTCCCCCCAATTTCAAGCAAACTTCCCCCTTCAAATGAAATGGTGAAGTGGCAGATCATTGTACTATATACCATTTGATTTCCAGAAAATTGCCTAAATTCCCCCAAAAGGAGAAAATGACATGAAAATACCCCATCCAGAAGGTAGAAGTACTGTCCCCCCAAAACAGGGAGAGAGAGCCTTGCCTACTAATCATCTTCATACGTATATTATACTTAAAATACGGTAGAATTTATTTTCTTTTTTAGTTTTTACATTGTTATATTGACTCGACTGAGTGATTGTTAATCTTTTTTTCTCTCTCTCTCACATTGTTCTAATGGCTTGGATGAGCTTTTTCTATCTACTCATATGCTACATTCCATTAAACTGCATTGTCCTCGTTATTTTTGGAAAGGAAAGCATCGTTTCCATTATCAGATTATCTGTCAAATTCTTGAATCGAAAGAGAAAATAAAACACAGAATTTCCGAGAGTCAAAAGATTAAACTCAGTATGTTACTTGGCTAATAATTTCATAAATACCTGTATTTGTTCTTGAAATGTTAAGGAGTGCTTCTGAACGACGCAAAACAATGAATCAAATGTTTTTATTCTTATGAGTAGTCTGTGTCATCTGTTTGCTAACAAAGGGGGTCATCTGCAGGAAGTGACGTCTGACCTAGATATCACGGTACGTTTTACGGTTTCGAAAGATGTCGTATAATTGTCGACACAGAAAAAATAATGTGAGATGGACATGGAATATTGGCCCATTTTTAGCATTTTTTATTTCCGACGCAATGAAAAGTAGTACATCGTTTTAGATTATGGTAAGGCTAAATCGTTAATGGCGTAAAAATGTGTGTGTGAAAATATAAATCTGAATCAAAGCAATGATGCGACCGCATACTCTCTTACACATCGGCTTACAATACATTCACCTCTGTGGTCACTTTCTTACACATCGGCTTAAATTACATTCACCTCTGTGGTGGGCTCAGAAAATAGTTATAAATTCACGCAGTCTATAAATAGAGACGTCATTCAAAACCGTTGTTGACACAATTCTATTCAGTCTGTCCGTTTAATTTATTTACAATATAAAGGACATCAGTCAAAATATACGGATGTGAGATATAAAGGCAATATTCATTCCAAAAGAGCGTTTAATGCAAAGAATGTAACCCTAATGAAATTAATCATAGGCATATATTAAACCCTTCGGTATATATGTCTATGAATCAGTCGCATACACAAATACGATATCCGACTGAATCTGCAAATATTGTTCCCATTTGCGTAGTAGGGCGGGATATAGTTCCCATAATACTTAAAAATAAAATATATATAATTTTACATACGTTTTATGATGATTCAGAAATTATTTTTCAATGTTCATATACTTTAGATCCTTAAAATACACTTCTGTTGGCGTTAAATAATTTTTTTTCCGTATTGAAAGGATTCTTGTCATTGGGCCCATTGCAGAGATGGTTAAGTGGGGGGAACGAACGACAACGCTCTGTGGTGGGCCCAGAAAGTATTTCCAAATTCGTGCAATTTTTAAATAAAAAGATTGTATCGTCATTCGGGCCGTTGTTGACATTTCGAATCTCACGTGATTCACGCTGTATATCTCACAACACAAGATTCTCGTCGTAACGACGCACAGTGCTATTCATTCAGCTCATTTCATTTATTTACATCTTCGGATTGTTCCCATCTGCGTAATAAGGCAAGGAATCAGGCCCGGATTCAGGGGGGGGGGGGGGGGGGTCTTTTTTCTAGGCTATAAAATCTCCTGATTACATAATGTTTGTGTTGTCAAGAGAAAACCCCCATCGTGGGCCCGCATACTGAACCCCCGCATAACCACCTGACCAGCATGACTCCTATTGTCTTATGGCCCCCTGCCGTTAATGTGTAGGTAATCCGAATCGGCAGTCGTCCATGACTACATGTGATAAGCATGTGTTTAGGGTACTGTGTAAGCAAAGTCGATGACATGTTCACTGATTGAGAGGCATTTACATGTCGTCTGCAAAGCGATCCAACAATTGAATAAAAATAGGCATTTAACAAAATTTTGTATCAATGCAAACCATAAACTATTCTAGATAGATGCAATTTTAAGAAATAGCATAACAAACAGATATGCATACAATAGGCCTCTAAAAGCAACAACTAAGTTAAACATTAAAATGTAACAGGCATTGCCGATTATGTTTTTTTTTTTTTTTTTTTTAAAGTTAAGAAGGTAATGCTTTCTTTTTTTCCTTTTTTTTTGTTATAAGCAAAAATAAATCTTAGTATTCTGCAGAGCAGATGTATACCTATCACTAGTCATGTAAATTAAACTTAATCAGAAATGGGTTGTGTTGCTAAATGTCATCAGCGGTACTATTTTTCATAGCTTTTTAAGTATTATTTTTATGAAACTTATTCTTAACTAACTCCTCTCAATATTTTTTTTTTCTGAAAGGAATAAATACAAACAGTAGGCCTATACATCATCATTTTCACCTTTTTTTTTAAAAATATTTACAAATGTCATATTCTATGTGTATTTTAAATTTATATAAAAAAGTGAACAGCCTGAAATGAGTAAGAAATGAGAGAATTTGAAAATTTCAATCTGCCATATTTTGGGACAATGTATATGTTGATTATGATCACTAATTCAAATCAAATCCAGGTGATCAATCATTTAGCAATGTTACTGATAAGTCAATGAATACGAAAAACTAATGCACAGAAAACACAATTTATGAGCGAAATAAAACGGATATTAAAAATTCTATATTAAATATCAACATCTAATTACTTAATATTGTTTGTTTTTGTCAATGATTAAGAATTTAGAAAAATAAATTGTGTCAATTAGAGTTAAAAATGTACAAAAAAATCGAAACGCGAATAGAACCCGCACCCTCTGCAACCACCCGTTTCTAAAACGTGCGCCTGAAGATTTTCCAAGAAAGTATCTGTGTGGAGACTGCTTCCAGATCGACAATAAGACAGTCAAGATTAATAAGTTCGAACCAAATACCAGCATATATTCACTTCCACATTTTTGACAAAATATCTTTAAAGTGGAATTTTTTTTTCAGTCTTAAACAAAACTGTCTTTTACACGACTGAGTCCAAAACTGATGATTTTTCAATGCAATCACTAACTGATACTGTCACTTTTATTCTTGGGTGTGGGGCAACCCCCTTCCACCCCCATCTTCCCATCTTCCCCACCGTGATTTTTTTATCCGGGCCTGTAAATACAACTGTAGTCAAATACAATCGCACAGCAGTTATTCAATAACATGGCATTACGCAGGTAAAAGGTAAAATTATATCGCTAAAAGCTTAAGGCTCAGTACCACTTAGTTTTGTTTTTTTCCCTCGGGGACGTACTCCCGATGGTAATTGATGAGTCTCGGGAGGCGTCGTTGTCCCGGGGAAGCTTCGGAAGCGTCGCGAGCCATGTGGATCTCATCGGGAGGCCTCGGGAGAACGACAAAAAAAAACATTGCTTGCATTGACTTTTTTCCCGATGTGTTCCCGATGTTTTATCGGGAAATAGGCCGGGAAAACATTCGCGGAGCTTCCCTCCGGGGAAGCATTCACGAAGCTTCCGCGAAATATTTTTTTCCTCCGAGGAATCCCAGAGGCTTCGGTGATATCTCGCTGAAGTTTCAGGGGGGACATTCGGGGATATTTGAATGTTCTGCGACCTTTCTGTGACACATTCCCGATCTAGTGGTTGAATCTCAGAATATTCGCAAAAATTCGGCAAGGGTTGAAAAGCGCACTCTGAAATTCGTTGCTGTTAATGGCAATCTTAGACTGAGACGGTCGAAAAAGACCACTGGACATTGCTGGGGGTATTCTCATAAACCCACCAAAGTCTTCCCTTGGTTTTGTCTTTTAATTCCACAATTAAATTCTCTTAATCTCCATAATTTTCCCCGAGGCACCATGGATGGTTCGTATGAACTCAACGATACACCCCCTTATCTACGGGGATGCTCCATCAATGATGTTTGAAATTCGGTGAAGTTCCGGTGCATCTTCGCCGATCATCGGAGAAGTCCCGAAAAATAGGGAAACATCCCCGATAATTCATGGCCAGTTAACCATAGCCGAAACAGTAAACGTTCAACAGACCAATCCCGATACCTAATCAGTGCCATTTCTCATGGGACTGCTACATCTTTTTTGGCTCAAACATCGGGAGCCATCGGGAGAAAATTTGTGTATTTCCACATCGCCGATGATTTTTCTCCAGTGGGACCTACGCATTAAATCCATGGCCGTCAAGTTTCAAAAAAATATATATCGGGTTAAAAAAAATCCGGGGTAGCATGTCCTCGGACCCCCTATCTAGCACTAACATCACATTCAGATTTTGGCCCTCCACCCCCTAGCGAAAAAAATCTGGATCCGGGCCTGGGAATAGTACCCATAATAAAAAAAACAAGAGTAATTTTGATACAAAGCATCAAAGGCGCCGCGCATGTTTTTGAAGCATGACTTAAATAAAGTAAAGCCATACAGAAAAGGTAAAAAAATCAAATTATTCAGAAATATAGAACAAAACGTACAGAAAATACTTTAATTATTTTATCCACTTCACTGAGTATGTAACCCACCATTTGACCTTTCCATGTCTCTGTACAATGTCTTTTTGTTTTGATGATGGTCTTTTTTGTTTCATGTACAGCATTAGGACCCCTTCATACAAAAAACTAAAAATGACTGACTTCCTGCTGTATCTTATTCGATCTCTGCAAATAACCCAATGTTCTTCAAACACCATAACTTGAAGTCAGTCATCAACTTGAATACAAAACATCGCATCATATCTTGTCTCATTATGAGTACGATTCTTTTTAATCTTTTGAGATTTCCGGTAAACTCATATTCGATAACATTTAACTTACGTCAATGTAAAATACTGTCATTTAATGCAAAGGCATACGCCTTCAAAAAAGGTTTTAGGAACTTTTCCCCGTCGAAAAAAGCTACATGTAATCTAGAATTTACTATCCACTCTTCATTGGTTTTTAGTTCATTGTATTCCTAACCTGGTTGATAATAAGATTAATTAAATCAGGTGGCATACACCCTAATCCTGGGCCCTACTCAGAAGTGAGTGATTCTTTAGACCAGAGCACTATATCTATTGATCTATCACATCATTTATCTCTAATTCACTACAAAGTTTATTCCACAAATTCAACCTAATTCAAGCTGAACTCTCAAATTTCGATGTTATTGCTTTAACCGAGACCTGGCTGAAACCCTCTATTAATACTAGTGAAATTCTAATTCCAAACTTTCATCCTCCTGAACGTATGGACCGAATAATAGATGGTCATAGTGGAGTTGTTGTTTACATAAAAAATACAATTTCATTTCATCGCAGACTTGATCTCGAAGTCTTGGGTACTGAAAGTATATGGGCTGAGCTAATACTTCACAGAAATAAGAAACTCCTTATAGAATTATTTTACCGTCCGCCCAATACTAATTCTGAAACTCATAAAAATATAGAAAAATCTAATGACTTAGCTATGAATACCGGGATAAATGATATTATAATAACGGGTGACTTTAATCGAAACACATCCATTCCGAGTTCTGCCCAAAAACTTAAAGCTTGGTCTGACGCAATTAATAGACGAACCTACGCATTTTACTGAGAGTTCCTCTTCTGTTCTTGATATCTGACTTTTACGTAATTCCCCTTCTGAAGTGTGGAGTTTCAGATCCCTTCCTGGATCAAAATGTCCGTTTTCACTGTCAAATAATTGCGATTTTTAAATTTACAAAACCTAATATTAGAACATTTTCCCGTTTCGTTTGGCTTTTTGATAAAGGTATTATACAGATCTTCGCCATGAGTGTGCTTCTTTTAACTGGAATAGTCTTTACGATCCTGATATCAATACTTGGGTTGAAAAGTTTACGACCACACTTCTACAAATATGTAAACGCTATATCCCAAATCGTAGCGTTACAGTCAAACCATCGGAACCTAGGTGGAAAACTTCTCATATTGAACGTCTGATTCGTAAAAGTAAACGTCTTTATCGTAAAGCCAAGCGTACCAACTTACAATCTGACTGGCAAAATTTTAAACTATTACGCAATCTAATTATCAAGCGAATTAACCTTGCTAAACAACAGTTTTATGATAATCTTATACAGAAACTAACCTCTAATCGAAACTCATGGTGGTCAACAATCAAAATGTTTATGAAAAACGAAAAGAATACGTCTACACCTCCTTTATTGTTGTTGTATTGGGGTTTACCGTCGCTGTGATAGTATTTCAACCATATAGCTAATTACAGGTGGAGGAAGACCCCGAGTACACAGAGGTACCCGGGTAGAACCACCGACCTACCGCAAGCCAGCTGGAAGGCTTCCTCACATTAAAAATCCGAAGTCCCTACCGGGATTCGAACCAACAGCGGTGAGGGGCTGACCTCTCGGCCACGGCGGCCCCCTACACCTCCTTTAAACTTAAATGGCGATATCCTTTCCTCAGATCATGACAAGGCCAATGCTTTTAACGACTTTTTTGTTTCACAGACGAAACTTGAGTTTTCAAAACAAGATGAACCCCTTCCACCTTTCTATAATTATTTAGAAAGTCTATCTAGTATTAACTTTTCTCCTGAAGAAATCCTTCCAATTCTAAACTCTCTGCTGCTTGGTAAAGGTTTAATATTAAAGTTGAAAGCTATAGGCATGAATGGAAATCTTCTCGACTGGTTTAAAAGTTATCTGCAAAATAGGGACCAACAAGTCGTTTTAAATGGTGCATCTTCGTCAGTTCAACATATTGAAGATGGGGTCACTCAGGGTTCTATTTTAGGCCCCTTGCTTTTTTGATTTATATAAATGATATTATTCTAAATTTAAAATCTAATGCCCGTCTCTTTGCCGATGATACAAGCCTTTATGATATCGTAGACAACCCTGAAGAATCAGCAATTATACTTAACACTGACTTGAAAAACATTGAATCATGGGACAAAAAGTGGATGGTTACATTTAATCCTCTCAAAACTGAGTCAATCATTATGTCAAAAAAATCTAACGATGGCATCCATCCACCTCTAATAATGCAAAATCACTTAATTACTGAAACTTTCGATCATAAACATTTAGGTTTAGTTTTGTCTAGGAACTGTTCGTGGTCTTCACACATAAATTATATTAAAGATTCAGCATGGAAAAGAATAAATATAATGAGATCACTAAAATTCAAATTAGATCGCAAATCCCTTGAAACAATTTATTTTTTCTTTTAGACGACCCCTCTTAGAATATGGTAGTGTTATTTTTGATAATTGTAGCCAAAATGATAAACACGATTTAGATAAAATTCAATTGGAAGCTGCCCGAATAGTTACTGGTTCTACTAAACTTATCTCGACAAATAACCTATATAAAGAGACAGGAAGGCAATTTTTAAAGTAACAGAAGGTATATACATAAATTAATTCTCTTGTATAAAATAATCAACCAGTCAACTCCTAGTTACCTTCAGTCCGTAATTCAGAGAGAAGACCGGAAATGCAGTATAATTTGCGTAACAGAGATAATATTCCTTTAATTCCTTGTAGAACGTCTTTATTTTACAACTCCTTTTTTCCTTCAGTTATTAGAGCCTGGAATTCATTACCTATTGATTTAAGACAATGTATTCTTTGCCATTATTCAAGAAACGCGTTCAAAGTTTTTTCCTAAGTGCCAATTCCTGATTATTTTTATACTGGTCCCCGCAAATTGCAAATTCTACACACTCGGCTTAGAACTGAATGTAGTTCACTTAATTCTCATTTGTATGCAAAAATATTGTACAATCCCCCCCTTTGTCATTGCGGAAATGAAGAAACCGTTGAACACTTTTCTTGTTTGTGCAACTTACTCTCACTCTCGTAACGTTCTGTTTGAGTCAGTTCGTCATGTTACAGATATACCAATTACTATCCAATTATTGTTGTTTGGATCTGCAAATCTATCTGCAGACCAGAACAGACACATATTTAGCGATTTTATAAGTTTATCGACAAAACCTCTCGTTTTAATTAAAATCTATCTATGTGGTCCTATTGTCGGTTATTATTATTATGTATATGTGTGTATGTATGTATGTATGTATGTATGTATGTATGTATGTATGTATATATATATATATATATATATCCTTCTTTCCGACACAACGTTTTATTTTTCTTTCATTACTATTTTGTCTCATAAATAACAGAAAACACATTTTTTTACAAGTTATTTGTATATATCAAGGAATTACTTTTGTTGTTGCAGAGACTTGCCATGTATTTATTCTGTTCATTTTTTTCTATTTCAAATTCACCTCGTTTGGAGCACTTAGACATCAGTAAATGTTTATCTGTGTGTGTAGATTTACACTGGGAGATGGTTTTAATAAGCCATAATTGGCTTTCAACCAAATCCTTTAAGCTCATGTTTGTAATGTCTATACTGTTGTAATTTATGTTGAATAAAATATGTTTAAACTAATTATAGTAGACACATTTTGTGATGATGATTTAGGATGCCATAAAATTAACTAATCTATAGATCAATGAAGATGAATGTTTGGTTCACATCATGGTCACGTGGTGTTTATGCATTGTGACAGTGATTGATCATGAGCCAATCAACTGCGCCGGAGCAAAGACGTATCTATAGGCCTTAATCGCTTAAATTATAATACTGGTAGTACGAGTATGTTTAATTATGCTGAGGGGTATTTATTGTAATGATATAAATAATATAAAGCGTTCAGATGTTCATATGTAAGTGTGTGCCACATTAAAGACTTAAACAGTCAAACCTATCGTATCTGACGTCTGAATTTTACCCTTACTTTAAAACAACATTAATTTGCGAAAAACCAAATCTGGTTTGGGCCCCCCATTAATGGATCATTATAAAGGACACCATAGGCAAAACTTTGAGCATAATTATACGGGCTGCCGTGATAAAAGTTACCATGAGTAATTTACATTTTATATAAGTATACACGTATTCGGGCGGACGTGAGGAAATTTACTGTGAGTTTTTTACATTATATTTAAGATCAAGTATATGTGGTAAACCTTATATATATATATATATATATATATATATATATATATATACACACACACATATATATATATATATATATATATATATATATATATATATATATATATATTGGAATTCTCATGGTAACTTTTATCACGCACGTGGTAAATACGTTGTATATCTTATATAAATAGTAGAATACCTACGGTAACTTTCATCACGACATCTTAACTAAGTAAGCACGTGTAATATCTTGTAAAATATAGTAGTTTTCTATATTTTTTTTCTGCCACAAAGTAAACCATTTAAAATATCCCTGTCATATATTCATTGGTTACGGGGTTATCATCCAGTGAACAAATTACAGCATACATCTTAAATAAGAAGGCAAAAATAATGTATATAATCCATTACGGATTTTGTACCGAAAAATAATATCAATTCGAATAATGTTTTGTTCAATTAAATGTATTTCAAACATTGTGATTTAACTTTATGCAACAACAACACTACTGCTAATTTACTACTTCTAATATTGGTGGTAATATTAAATTGGTGTTTTGAAATATGCAGCTAAAAAAACATTTTGCAAGTTACCAAAGTTTCTGCGCATGCACAGATTCCCTGTCGGGAACTTTCATCACGGGGTAACTTTCATAATGTGACACCGGCTTAAAAATAGCCAGGTTGGCAAACTTTCAGGTGTGTTAAACTGCAGTTTTTCTGAGTAGTCTACGAAGAAATTAGGGGGAAATAAAAAAAGAGACAACCTAGATTAGATCTACTCATTTCTCAATATATTTTTCAATCTTGCATTAAAAGCATCTTAGATTGGCAATATTTCAGTCATGTAAATTGCCGATTTTAATTTGGAAAAAATTACAGGTAATGGAATTATTTTGTGGATAAATGCTGAAAAGGCATATTTGTATTAATAGCAGAGTAATTTTAGTATCTTGCAGACTAGATGCACACCTTTCTCTGACCATTTAAATAAATCAAAGCACTGAGAGCACTGTCAGAAGCGATAGTTAGTGGTATGCATGTAGAAAATCAGGGAAGTTAAATCTTAATAATAAAACAGCAGGTAAGATAGATATTTTATCTATTGGTCTCTGTCAAATTAAACAACAATGGATAAGGAATAGTGGTTCTTAGTATTGATCCTCTCAATACCTTTAATACTTCGTGAATTTGCTGCAGACAGAAATAATTTTCATAGAAAAGCAAGAAAATGGGACAAGATAAAGTTATTGTTTTTTGTCACTTCACATCCTTCTCATGTGAAAAGAATGATGTCCATGCCTTCAATAGTTTTTAAGATAATTTCTAGAAAAACATAATTTTTACCATACAAGTAAGTAATAGAGATGAAGCAACGTAGAGTTACTGTTCTTGGTAAGTAAAGTTTGACCATTGTATAAAGTATAAACTCAATCCATAAAGTACTTTCTGAAACCTTTCTATGCGCAGGACCCTCATATTAGAAAAATCGACCTCTCTATAAATAATTTAAATGCAAATAAGGTTATTTATAGGTGTTTAATGGGTGAAACTGCGGATGAACACTGAATTATAAACTTGCTTCTTTTACAGTTTAATTTGCACAGAAATTGTGATTATACCCAATGCTTTCAAAATCCTGCGATATATCTAACAATGTTGACATATACACCCAGAATTTGGTTGCATTTCTTAATGCCACCATTTTTCGAGGATTTTAAAGGAATTTTAAATGATTTCATTTAGCTGAATTTACGAAACTTTTTTTTTACTTATTGTTATGAAACAATTAAATTAAATCAATCCCTAAATCTCCTTTTTTCTGGAAGTAATTTTCTTTTTGAAAGAAATACAAACATTATTACCAAATTACAAAGTCACAATATTTTGTTCACTTTTCTTTTAAATATCAATGCGTATTTCAAATAAATAAAAAAATATAAAAAAGTAATAATTATTTGCCATATTTTGGAATAATGTGTGCACATTTGTAGATCATGATCTTGATATATGATTTTTAAAAACAAACAAACAACAAAACCAGGTAATCAGTCATTAGGCAACATGAAAGACTGCATCACAGCACAGAGAAAACATATTTATAGCGTGAAAAGAAAATGATACTAAAAAAATTACATTATTCTTATTTTGTCCATTTAAGCACTTAGAGATCATCAAAATGTGTCAATCAAAGGTGAAAATGTACTAATATAATCGACATGTGGAAGGGGCCCACCCCTCCTTTTTTATATATATAAAAAGCCACGATAATATTCTTTTCGATTGTGCAGATATTTTTAAGTTCGGCCTGAAACGGATATCATTCTACATCTGGGAGAAGAGTTTGATTTCGGGGGCCAGATACTTTTGTATACAATTTATGACTCACGACACAAGTCACCGTAAGGTAATACTAACTGGTATATAATATCCAGATATAATTTGAAAGATTCAAGTCCAAATATAAAATGTGCTGAATAAGATCAACGGATTTCCTCAATGAGTGTATTCTTTTTACATTAGGGCTTTGGGGATTGAAGACAGTATTTAGTACATTTACATTTGCAAAAAATGAACTGGTTGGTTTAACCACAGGTAGTTTTTAATTAGAATTTTAATATTGCTGAAATTAGAATAAAACAGTTGTTGTTCAGATTCCTGACAGTAAATGGAATACGATGACACGCTCTTTTAATTTCAGTTATGATATTAGGCTACTTTTTTAAAAAAATATTAGATATCTGAAATTCAAATATTTATTCAGATGTATATAGCTTTCTACATTGAGCCATTTTGTTCAGAAAAAAAAATCAACAGCAATTAGTTATGCTCTTCTTAAAAAACATATCCGCCAGCATTATCTACAACAATGGATTAAAGAAACCACTACGTAGATGTTGGTTTACAAACAATACAGAATGACATTTTGACCAAACAGGAAATCTGTCCATTAACCACAATATATTAGATAACTTATATAACGTTGTTCAATGTTTCGCAAATCACGACCAATCGAACATCATTACTCGATTTTAACAAATTAATCAAGAGAAATTCGACCGATGCCATAACTTTTAATTCGCCCTTTTCTATCCTTTTTTTTCTTCTTTGCTGGTGTGAGGTTTTCTACTACAAGTGCTGTATTTATTTATTTAGTCAGGATGATACCAAAATCACACAGGACTAAGTTTCAGAACAAAGGACCGATCTGAATTAACTGATGTTTAATAAATAAACTGATTTCAAGTCAAATTCCAGTAGCCATACATAACTTTTGTTGATCTATAAATAGAATGGTATGGTATAGTATACAATTATGATAGGTTTAATAATCTGACAATTCGGGTCTCTCACAGTAATATATATCCATAATAAAAAATAAACATAAAGAAGCGCTAATATGACATCAATTTTAAAAAAAAAAAAAAAAAAAAAAAAAAAAAAAAAAAAAAAAAAAAAAACAAAAAAAAAAAAACCTGTGCGAGATATTGTTGCGAACAGCAGGTAATATATAAAATATCCAACAAGCGCGTTATCCAAAATGACGTCAAAATCTCAACACATTGTTGGAAATCAAACAAGCGGTCAGACCGTTTAATACTTCCAACAGGCGGTTGGATCTAACAAGTTGTTGGATCAATACTTTTCAAATCAATTATCAAAATTTCTTACGTTTTCCCAAATTACAATTGTTTTATACAAAGTTGATAATGACAACGACGATGATAAGCATCTATATAAATATGAATCTAATTCGTTGTAGATCCAAATACTGGGTTTTACACAACGGAAAGAGAGCTCCACACTATTGGCGGTGGCTCTTTAAGGCATTTTTGAATGCCTCAACAGAGCCAGCATGCACTATATTATCAGGGAGATGATTCCACTGAATCACAGAGTCCACAAAGAATGAATTTTCATATTGTTTAGAGTTTGATGATGGTATTTCCAGACCCTTTGAATTTTTGCAAAGGCGTTTTTCTAATATATTTGATGTTTCGCAGTCATTATTTTTTTGTTTTTATTATTCTTTTAGGTCTGGTGAATTTCACAAAATCTGATGTTGGTTGTGCTGGAACTAACTCTTTAACCACTTATATAAATATGAATTCTTCAGTCAGGAGATTAGAATCTAACATTATGAAAATCCTCATTTAAACAAATAGTGCATTAGATAATAAAAATAATTAATCTGAGTACGTCATTCATTCCTATCATTATGTATTAAAAAAAAAAAAAACGAAGAAGAGTGGATATACAGCAACTATCAGTTCCTCACAAATAAAATAATCGCATAAACGGTTAGTTACCCCACCCACTCAAACCTTAAGTGAAGAATGCTACTAGAATAATAAAAATGAAATAGCTTTACGTCTGATACAGAAATTGATGTAATGAAATGTCCATTTCATTAAACTAGTCAATAAAATTAAATAAGAATATTTCATAAGAATAATGTGTCACGTGAGTACTTGGTGGCAGTCGTGCTCCTCGAACAGGTTACTTCACGGTACACTTCTTTAACCACCGTTACCAAGTAACTCACGTGACGGTAGGTAAATGGATGCAGTAATTTAACAATAACTTTATTACTTGTATGGATATTCTTATTTGACTTTATCATTTTCGTTTACAACGCAACATTTTACCACTGACCGTGATATTTTCAATACCGGATATCCAAACTCAATGCCTCTTGTGACAAGCTATACGTGCACCTGTTTGCTTATACCATCGTACACAATAGATAAATATGCTTGCATGACAAGATCCTATTTAGGCGTTTGACATTATCTTTACATATCTCGCATGAATAAAATTCACAACAATCTCTTTATATGATTTATTTATGATTTCATTATATATTTTGTCAAGGCACACGAACGATAACACTGCAACGATGGGTAAGCGGGAAATGAGACACAAATGGCCCGCAAGGTAAAGTTATTTGGCACAAATTTGTTTAATGGACTTTATTTTATTGAATGTAATTTCATCCATATATAGTGAGTGAATTTAAGCAAGTGTGTTTGACTGAGTAATATTACAAAGAATAAGAAGGGGGTCTTTGCGGTGTACAATGAATACTTTTCCGCGGTCAATCTTTTGTGTGTCTTCCCCGAGGAGAGTAATTTTCCACCACGTGCTTAATCAGGTGACGGCAAAACCACTGAAACCAGTTATATAAATTAGATGGACGTGGGCGTACATCAATGTTGTATTCATTTTCTGATATCTTGAAACGGATGTTAATAAAATTCATTATGGACAGCCAAAACATCACTCTAGAGATGTTAAATAACGAGGAGGCTAGTAGAATTGGCATTGTTATTACACTTGTATATATTTGTATTCTATTAATTGTTGGATCCACTGGAAATGTAATAGTTCTCTTTGTGTACGGAAAGAAAATTGAACCTTCAACTCACAGGACCTTTATTTTGTCGCTGACAGTTCTAGATTTCATCGGATGCTTAAACATAATACATGCAATACCTAGGATAAGGTACTCGTACACATTTGGAGCTGGACTGATATGTGATATGTGAATATGCATTCTTTGTGTTCATCGATATTGTTGCACAGTCAATACCATGCTGATTGTAATAACTGTTGACAGGTAGGGATTACGAACAATATTATTTAAGGTTTCTTATGATACAAAAAGTAATTTGCTGCATTATAAAAACAAAATTTACAAATATATTTAATCTTGTTCCATGACTTACGTTTTAAGTATTGACCTCGTTTAAGAATTTTTGGCTTTAAGTAGGATTTTTAATTGCATCAACATATCCTCTATTTGTTATTATTATATCGTATACTTGTATACCATTTGAATGCCATTATTTTATCAAATTCCTGCCCCCACCCCTCTCTTCTGTGGTTTGACGTTGGCGTTTTGCATGAAACTATAATAAATATAATACATATAAATGTTTGTCCTTTATTTTTTGTTCTTTTTATGCCCTCGCATCGATAGACCAGGAGAATATTGTTTTTGGTCTATCTGTCTGTCTGTCACAATACTTAAACCTTGACCATAACACGGAGGTTCTTTCACCTACATCCTCCAAACTTTAAAAGTGCATGCACCTAGATGAGCACTACACCCAGGTGACTAAATGACCTTGACCCTAAAGGTCTAAGCACCCTCCCCCCATTTGGTATCGTATCGGAATGGTCTGTATTGGTCATATTTATTTTCAAGAAATAAACGATTATTTTAAACCAATCCTGGTGTAGATAACGATAATAGTCATAAAGCTTTTGAAATAAATCCATACTGTTCAGGGTTTAAAGATATCTTGGTTACTGACTTTTCTTCTCGAATTTTCATCGATTGAAAACATATATCATGTACTATTTGGCCTGTTATACACCTGGTAAGAATTCGTTGAACTGTTCTTCATATTACTTAACATATGATTACTCACCATTATGTCGTATGTGATTATTTTCTATACTACATGTACCAGCAGTTTTCTGAATGTACTGTACTGCATATTACTAGTTTTGTATTGCAATACGTGTCGTATCAGGAACAGCTTGGTAACACCATTAGTTAAGTACCCATCCACTGCCAGCGATATTGAATAAATATAAAAAAAATACTTGTCGATTTTAGTTGAGTTACATCGAATCATTAATTCAATCTTAAGCATCTCTGAAAATGACATTGATCAATTTAGTTTTAGCTGAAGATTCTTTCCAATTCAGTTTAGATAATTACGTTGTCATTTATGTTATTTGTTCTTTGTACGAAGGGCAACACTTTTCTGTGAAGTAACTTGCTCTTAAAATATAATCATCCAGTATCCGTTTTAATAGACAGCTCTTTGGCTATAAAAAGCTACTTGTCTGAAATATCACTTAAAGTAAATTGCTACCATATTATAAAAAGTTTATTTTCAATTTCGCTTAAACGTATAAAACATGCAAGGAAATATATATTTTTCTGTGTTGAAATATGTGCAAGCATACAAAACAAAATTACACTTCTCTCCATTTCACTTAAGCAATTACTTTTCGTGAGATGTGCACATTACGTATGTCCGACTAACATGTTTGTTGTATCGCGTTTAAAATATCGCAAGACATGTGCACCATCCAAGAAACAAATTTCGAAGAGATGTGCAAAGCGTTTGGTGGCGTTTGTTATACTGGGCACTATTTGCTTTTTGTGGCCAACGTTTTTCATCTGTGGATCGGAGACCAAGTCAATCAGCGACACAAAATCCGCGGTAATATACGGACATCTTAATTCAATGAAAAAACAAGTTTCGCTGTTTTACGGCTTTATTTTATTTTATCTTGTTACAGTTTCATCACGATTTCTATCTTATATTATAAAATTGTCAAAGCCATTTCAAGAGTGGCTAACAAACAGACGGCAAACGTCGACAACAAGCATATGTTTATCAAACAGAAGCAAATCACATTGTTGTTTGTTACGACTACAGTCGTATCATTTGTTGTGTACAGTCCTTATATGGTTACATCTGTATTGGAAGTTGTCATCAATTATTTCTTTGTAAATCTTTCGACGAAATACAGACAAATGTACATATTTTTCCTGTATTTCTTTTTCACAAATAACGTCGTCAACAGTTTCATATATGCCGGTTTTGATTGTCGCTTTAGAAGTGAGTTAATGAAGACGTGTCAATGCATTAAGTAAGTTGATAAAAATATACCGGTATTAGGAATATACAAGCAAAGGAATTCTACCTCAAAAAATATAACTGATTGGTCATTTTGTTAGTTTTACACACATAATTAAATACATGTAGTGCAACAAGCGCACGTGTGTTATTGTCAACTGATCTAGACTTTAGGGACTCGAGGTAGAAACAAATAAAAAAGCTTCGACTTCTAGAGTAAAGGGGTGGTGGTAATTGATATGAAGTAAAACTAGGACTGAATTGGGGATGGTAAATAACTCATATGACATGTGCACAGGAAGTAAATCAGTACTGAAAGTTGGGAAGGAAAAACAGAAATGAAGATATGAACCATTTAAACTGAACCAGAAACTATACATAGTTAAGGATTTTAAATGAAACAAAAATGTTGATATATAATTATCATTTAATGTTTATACCTTTATTCTCTTTTAAAAAAAAAAAATTAAAATTTGACCACCATTTACATATATCATAATGTAATTCTGCACTGTTTTTTAAAATTTTTTGTATTGTTATTTATCCTGTTATTTATTGAATAGTATTAACTTATATCAACTCCATGTCACTATTAAAGTAATATATAATAGCGACCCCTTTCTGAAAGAAAAATAAAACTTCAATTACATGAACAATGGTGAAACAAAGCATACATAAAAAATTCAAAATTCCGTGGCAAGCTGCGGAATTAGAAGTGGCGTGAAACTGCATAATATGTAAATTTATTTCAGAAATCTAAGTCTGAAACAGAGGAATATGCAAATAGATCTTAATAATTCAAGCGAAAAACAGCAAAATTCTAAAGAATAAGTTCTATTATTGGCGAATACAATCAGTATTTAAAAGTAGTGTAAGATTTAAAACAGTTAAGGGAAATAATTGTAAGTTATTCCTTCTATCAGGCAACTTATTAATTTTTGGACATAAACCTCACAGTGGTGTCACCTGTTGAAATGCCATCGCATAAATAAATCAGAAACGTTATTGCAAATTGCAAGGAGATTAATTAAGTCTGTTCTATACGCAAAACATGAACAGGTCTTACTTCGAGATGATGAATCAGTCAAATATGTTGTATCGAACGTTGCAAAATTCTAATAGATTTTTTTTTATATTTAAGATAAAACTTTCTAAATAGAAGAAAAGTAAAAGTTAAAACACATGATTTTATGCTAAAAGGAATGTAAAATATGCTTCAGCAATTGCTGATTTTTTAGAAATAAGAAATATATGTACTGAATAAAACATAAAATAAATGAATATAATATATGATTAACGTCCCGCCGATAATATTCCAATCATATAAGGAACTTTGTGTACATGATACAGATATAATGCTGCCTCACAGTTACATCATGCCGTACACAAATGACACGATACCACACCCAGTACATTATCCTGATGCTGGTCCTGGAGCTATCCTTGTATGCTAAATGTAAAGGAAATATAAGCTGAGGATCGAACCTGTGACCTCTCGGTTACGGGACACTCATCCACAGAAAGTATTGTTGTAGAATAAGTCGTGGTTACAGCTGTCCTTGAGAGTTCAATTCCGCTTTAGCGGAACCATTACAGGCCTTTACCTTAAGCATGAGAATCATATCTAATAGAATTGATCATGAAAATAACTTCTAGAAATAATAGCAAGACATTTCTAATTAAAATTATATTTTATAAATAATTTGTTAGCTGTCAAGAAGTACTAATGCGTTCAAATAAAATAATCAACGATGAAAATAAATATTAAAAAGCCTGAGAGATGCATAAATGAGGTGTCAATTTATTACAGTCAAATTAAAACAAAGCATTTATATTCATTTCTATGTGTTCAGGAAATGTTTAATTTGTGTTTTCTAATACCGATATTGCCATGGATTTAGACTACTTCAAAAATGACGAAGGAATGTAATTCGTTATGTGGTTAAAATGAATAAGCTGCGTTAAAAAAAAAAACACAAAAAAGCTGAAGCTAAGTTAACACTTCCTAATTATTCGGAGATGATTTTTTTTATAGATAACTGTAAATTCAAATTAAAACTTATTCCTTCGTTAAACAACATTCGCACAAAGCACCACTTAAGTTCGTCAGCAAAACAACTACTTGGGCTTAAGTCGATATCTATTTTTTCTATATGTTCTGTTTAACCATATACATGTACACAAAGTACAGGATATTTTACATGTCATCCAAAATTACTCTCATTAGTTACATCAATTCCAGGAATAACTCTGTCTATTTCAAACATGGGATAGACCATCTATTATTTTACCTCTTTATGGCTGAATAACATGCGGATAAGGAAAGGGCGGGGGTCGGCCGACTCACACCAATCCCCTCTCGTCTAAGCTGGTCACGTAAAAAGGCCTTCATTGTGATAAATGCTTTACCACTGATGAAGACTGTGTTCTATTGATGCAAAGGCAAGTAACTAAGTCCACAATGTTGATCTATATGGTATGACTAAATCATGTTGTAAGAAATAAATCTTCGACAAAATCCGGATGCATTATTATGCTGGTGGTGTTGTTGTTTTCAGACTGGAAGTTCGTCTGAAGCTTCTACGGATGATAATTGCTCTAGATAATCTTCCTCCGCTCTCATGTAGTCCACACTTGTCCAAGAGTCAGGCACCTGGTGTTTCTTTAACACAGGTGTCGTCACTCGTTTCCATCTCTGGAAAAAAATAAAAAAAATAAAAAAAATAAAAAACTTTAAAACACTCTCATTTCTAGGTGAAATCACAAGGACTTGCTCATGCATATTTAAAAAAAAATTACTACACACATGAATATCAACAAGGGGTCTGCTCGCTTTAAATCACACACACACACACACACACACACACACACAACACACGTCTGAAAACATACAGGAGCAAGTTGCTGATATGTTTCTGTGTAGTATGCAATCTTTTGAATTATTGTATATGTATTACTTTATATGTAGGACGAAGAGAGAGAGAGAGAGAGGGGGGAAAAAGAAGAAGAATAAGAAGAAAAGAGAGATCTACCTGTGCGATGGTTCCCGGTGCCTGGTACAGGCGATATATAAGCCACAGGGGGACACACACAGACGAGGATAATATGAAAAAGACACCTAGCCCTGTTGCCCAGCCCGGGTACTCGTATTTCTCGTCAAAACGGAGGTGTTTGAATGTGACCAACTCAAACACAAGAATTCCCTTTAAAAAAGTATTAGTAGTGGTAGTAGTAGTATTGTTTTGTTTATAAACTGTTTCAATAAATGTATTTTATACGGTTCTCTTTCATGTTTGTTTTGGATGATAATTACATAATTTTGGTCGATGGTCTCGCTTTTGAATGAAGTTGACTTAACAGTTATCATTACTAATTATTCCGTTGCTCAAATGTTTAATATAACTTAAAATTATCGACCCAAGTGAGCGTCCATCCAGGAATTAAGAGAGTTCTATCCCCGACTGCGACGTGTCCAGAGTCGCTGTGTGACAATACTATATTGGTTTCGAGTAGACATTGTCTCCAAATGGCTAACCTTGGGGATTTATAACCATAACACTAGTCTCAAAATGTCTGAAATACTGTCAGTTAAACGTTAAACATAGCAAATGTAAGTGTTGTCAGGATACCAACCATCAGTATAACAGGGGAGAAGAACTTCCAGCAAATCTTGAACCACATTGAATAGCGACGTCCAGTCATCAGTTCAATGACATCGTAATAGCGATCCGCTCCTGAAATGTTACACATACATATGTGCAAAAACTTGATATATAGTTAAAGAAAAGTGCACAGAACCTGCGAGAAGAATAAGCAGATATATAAATATATGTTTTTAACATTGTACTAAAAGGAATCAGACATATCGATCTTATTTTTGTATATATATATCTTCATTATTTTCTTTCATAAATCATTCCATATTTTTTACATGCTACTGTTGAATAGACAGACACAGGGGATTGGGTGTGGCAGTTCCGGTGTCATACCAAATATCCAACCAACACAGAGGACCTCCAACAGGGCAAGGATGAGAAGGACTATCCCAGAGGAACTGTAGTAGTCGAACAGTCGGAACACATACACTCCGCCCTGGGGAAAGAACAAACGTATCAGTTTATTTGAAAAGATTGATGGATCAACGGTAACAACACATGTGCTTACACTGCTGAGTGACATAGGTAGACGGGTAGATGTTTTTAGCTTTCTAGAGATAGGGAGAGAGGGGAGGGGCTGTATTACCTGCGTCACCTGACACATTCCCAGTAGAAAGGCGATGGAGCAATGGACGGTCATGTATATGGTACGGTTGTTCATCTTGTTGAAGATACGACCAAACCTGTCAATGATGGGTGTGACGAATCCCTCAACGACCACAAACTGTGAAAAAGACAAGACAGTTGTTATACAAGACACTGCAGGTGTAAATGACAAGTCTGCAAAAGTTAACATTGTCAGCTGATGAAGATTGGGCACAAAGTTCTCGAAAATAAACTCTCGGGGTCCAACTCAAATATCATACCCAATCTACATTGAATTTAAAAGCCAAAATTTGTGTTCGATCATAAACATTTGTGCCTAATAACAGCATATTTTCGAAAACATGGGACTAATCAAATGTCATAGTGCCATGATTATTGAGTGAGATTGAGTATATATCCGCAATAGCTAGGACTTTTTGTATTTTATCCGTAATGGCTAGGACCTTTTGAAGGAAAATATAAAGATGAGTTTTAAACAAATAAAAACCGATGCTGGTGGTCGTGTGTCTGCCCCTTAATCGAGATGTTGTGGGTTCGATCAACGGCCGAAATATAGCAAAGTTGTTAAAAAGATATTGGTTAAGTTCCCGTGTGCTTGGCGCTGATCCGATGGGGGAGGTTCTAGGACTGGTTGGTCCAGTGTCAAGATAACGTGACTTGTTCTATGGAATTATACCGCAGTGAGGCTGCACAATATCTGTCTGATGTTGACACAAAAGTCCAAGAATTATTGAAAACGGCCGTTAGGATTTAATCCAAATAAAGAAATAGAACAATATAAAATTGTTCGAGATAATGTTATGTTTGATTGAAAAATAAATACATGTTATTTTAATAGAATGTCCTGCATGAATAATATGCAAGCATTATATACAATAAAATTGCCTTGTAATTTAACTTAAAATAAAAATGTCAATCGGAAACGTGTTTTACTTGGGATAGGCCTAATTAGGTTGTGGGTTCGAACCCAGTCAAAGGAAGGCTAAAGTATGTTTTTCACAATTCCCTTCCACTTCACTATGTAGAGGTAGTTCGATCAGCTATAAAAAGCTTCAATTGTTGAACTCAGATTACGTTTTTAATTTAACCATCAGCATTTGTTTGAAGTCTCACGAAACAGAATCTTGGGATATTAATAAAACCTTTAGTCTAAAAGGGGCATAATGAGAAAAATTGAATTCTAAGTTATTTCCCTTATCATATATGCACTTATGACTCCATTGAATGATTGCGTGAGGTTTCTAGCAATAACAAACTGGTTTCAGAAACACTCAATAAACAAGTTGTTTTTTTTAAGTGAAGAAAGGTCAGGGTCAAAGTATCAGAAAAAGGCGTGGGGCAATACTTGTTTGGAAGATGCCCCAAATCAGGAGTATCTACATCATGTTATATAACAGAAATAGCTAGGACTTGATTTATAAGAAATAGAAGGTAAAGGACACAGAGCTTAGAACGTGACATGCATCATCACACAGAATATAGGTACGTAAACACGGACAAGGGTAACATTTCCTGCCCCCTTGCCATAAAAAAGATCTGGAGACTAGCCAATTTCGATTTTCTTTGATGGTCAAATTAAAGTTAATCAATGTTCGGAGCTCCATTATCTTAATAATGATTCAGCCCTTTAGCTTGAAGAGTGTGACCAGGGTCGAATTCCTCAAACAATTCTTATCGCTAAGTAATACCTAAATACTTAGTGGCGAATTTCATTATCATTGTTTCTCTTTAAAAATACCTAAATATCTAAATATATTTCATTTCTCAACATATATTGCTACATGTAGTTTAAAAAGTAATAATGATTTCAGCTTAGTCATTTACTTAAATATTTCATAAAAAAGGAATGCTTTTCTACCCAGTTTAAGAATTTAAGTATTACTTAGCGCTAAGTATTGATGATGGAATTCGAGCCAAATCTAGTAAACAAATAGAAGTAGATTAATTTTAGAGTTTTATCATGAACTATAGATACCATTAAATAACGATCGAACTACCTCGTAATCTTTGCTGATGAATGAGGACGTTATCACTTGGTGGACCTACTTGACTGTCTATACCGACAAAGAAGATCATCAGGAAGAAGAGCACGGACCACAGAGGCGCAAGTGGCATCTTGGTTACGGCCTTGGGGTAGGTGAGGAAAATGAGTCCCGGGCCTGTAGGGGAACATGATGAAGACACAGGGCTGTCTGTCAATCTGTCTGTCTATCTAAAGTATGTATGTATGTATGTAAATTATAACTATGCTTGTGAGGAATGAATCACACTGCAGATCTATGTGCTTCGTTTTTTAATGTGAATGTCACTGTTACAGATTCAAACCATGCATGCGTTCAGTGCAACCGTACGCTTACAGTCAGCAATGAAACTGTTCCAGTGTCATAAACCACGATAATCTCGTATTTCTATGTACAGCATAAAGTTGAAGACTACGTAGCACACCTGTCAAATTACAGCCAGTGACGAAACTGTCATAACCACAAAGTTCACGTATACCTATGTACAGCATAAGGTGCACGTGAACAGCATTGTTCATGGTCCTAAGACAAGTCCATAGCTGACTGTAAGCGACAGGTTGCCTACAGTTTGGCATACTGAATACACGCATGCATGTATGCTTCGAATTTCTACAATTATTAATTTAGTCTGCGAACAAGGCAAAACATTCCGCATACTGCATCTTAAAACAAGTCATGTTTTCGCAACACTGAAAATAATATCTGGATTTTTTTTGCTTCAAAACCTTAAGACATCAGATTTAAACACCAGATTTAATAAGTGTATTCACAGGTCTTATAACGCGTATCATACGGCGAGCGCAATTTTTTTTTAAATGACCGATTGCGAAATTGAATCGAAATGACAAATGGTAAATATATAAAACGTCATTTTTATATAAGAGGAATTAAATTTCGGTGGACCAGTGAAGACGCGCCAATTATAAAACCGCCAAATACACACCCCATGAATGATAAGAATTTTACAGTAAGTCTGTTTTCACTTATATTCTGTCCATCCACTTATCTGTCTATGTCAATCTGTCATCCGACATCTTGTCTGATGTTCCAGTGACACGTTTTGATAATCTGTACTCTATCTTATTAAAAGATATGGTATCATGTATGAAAGCCAATGTATATCACGTTTCGATTCATTATATATTTTGTTTTGATATTTTATTGTAATCAAATATCTGTTATTTTTGTTATATCAAACAGGTTTTACGTATAGAAAAAATACACAAAAGCTATAATATATACATGTAATATGATATTGTATAGATAACAATTTAAAAGAATGCATGCAATGTATTTGAATTAAACATTTTAATGCGAATCATGTCCTTTAGTAGAAAATATACAATATTCATCATTACCTACGCTGGAGTTACATGATGAAATAAAAACTGCGTTTATTGTTAAATGCTGCATCTAGTACACATAAAGATAAGAGCTTACCTGAGCTTACGACGTTCCAAAACCCAACGGCAAACACGGCTAGACCGCCGTATAAACTCGTCAGGCAGTTAACAACCACGATAATTAGTCCGTTCCTATAGGAAGTTGAATCTTATTAATATTCGACAAGAAACCTTTGAAAACGGGGTATGTTCCAGGAATTGCACTTTCTCACCGGATTTTTTTTTTTTGGGGGGGGGGGGGGGAATTGCAAATGCAACCTGTTTATTTTCATAATTACACAACTCTTATAAATATATATAAGATCATACATATTATATCGCCAGATAATTTGATTTATCATTTTTAAAATTTTGCTGTATATATTGTTTTGACAAAGAAATGTAAATACATAGTGAATATTAAGAAAATGATGTGGGTTTACAAGTTAAAAAAAAGACATTGACAAATAATATCAATATTTTGAATTCATGTCAATTACTGATGCTGTTCTGATTGTAGATATACAGATGGATATGTTGTGCAACTTTACCATGGATTAATTTCATTATTCTCAATTACATAAGTATTGTATTTATCAACAAACCAAAAAAAATAAAATAAATAGTAACAGTAAATATTGTTCTTAACATAGTATCCAAATATTTCTTAGGTAGAAAATAAACAAGGTTGCTCTATTAAGAGTAGAAAAAAAAGAAAAAAAAAGTATTTAAAGATCAAGATTAACTTTTTTGCAGTAGTACACTTCAAATATACCAACAATATGAAATACAATAATGTTGTCATCAACATTCAATAAACTACAGAAGTAGATAACTTAAGGCAAGTTATATGCTACCTTTTATATTTTTAAACAACAATAACAAACATGATAAATGCAGATAAATTATTTCAGTTTCAACATGTAATTTTGGTATATTCACATTTGGGTTTATTGTTTGATGAGGTTGATAAAAAGGGGCCCATAATTTTTGATTGGGTTTCATATTCTTTATTGAATTGAATTCATCTACATTATATTGTTTGATAATTTTATTTTTAAAAGATGGTAGATTTAGTTTATGTCCAGTTTCTTTACTTCTGAAAATATACTGCTTTGCCATAATAAGTAAAGTGTTCAAAATTTTATGGAAGTATATATTTCCAAAAATAATATTTTTTAAGTTTAACTCAAAATAGATATCCAAACATTTATCCTTTAACATGATTTCAAAATCTCTCCAGAAACGTTTTACAATAGGACAAATAAAGAATAAGTGTGTAATTGTTTCTGGTTCTTGTTTACAGTAAGCACATTTATTGCAAGTTTTAATATTCATTTTTTAGCAAGTTATTAGTGCCAATAATTCTTTGATTAATACGAAATTGAAACCATTGAAGATCTGTGTCCTTTTAATACGAAATCGAAACCATTGAAGATCTGTGTCCTTTGTACAAATAAATGGGACTTTGAATTCCTTTAAAATGTTCTTTATATCAATTGTCATTTGAAAATCTCTTCGCAATTTTTCAATAGATGTAAGATAATGTTTTGTATTTATCACTCTATCATAGATTTTTCTACAGCCCTTTTTTGAACTTAGAACAATGGCCAGTGGTAAAGGTGTAAATGGTTGTTCTAATTGTGAATCTAATTTAATATTTGTTTTTATAAGATATTCTTTAACTGCATCATTCTGAAAAGGTGTATTTCATAAAATATTGACATCCAGGCCGTGATAAGAATGGTCTTTCAACACAATTTGCTATGCTGAAAGTAAATACGTGGAGTTATGTTTAAACTTTATTTATTTTACATCGATTACGAATCAAGTTCTAACAACATATTAATCACTCTCGATGGCTCTGACGGCAGTGTATTTGGTCAATATTGTGAGAGGAAACTAGCCGGAGAAAACCCACGTGTCTGGATAAGCGACCACTGTACCCTCTAACAAACGTTACCAGGAATCGAACCCGGGATACATTGGTGAGAAGCAAATAGAACAACTACGCTATCCAGGCGTTTCTACATTTATTAAATGTATATATATATGTATTAATATACTGTACATGTATATATGTATACGGTTGAACCTGTATAAGCGGCCACCTGCAGTCAGCCTGCAATTAGCAGTCAGTTTTAATATTACCAAAACTGTAGTATTAATAGAATTCCTATTTATTCCGGCTTAGGAAAAACATGTCACTCGAACCTGAAATTTCCACAGCCGTGAATAGAAAGTCATGTACGTAATGTAGCCTGTCAGGAAAGTGTACATTATACATATTTTATTACACTGACTGCAAAGTGCATATGCCTAACTGTAATTCGCGTTAAATCCACGCCTTATTAACCCATCAGAAGAGAGAATTTTACTTTGCTGAATAATAAAATATAAAGTATGTGATTTTGGAAACTTTTGAATATAGCTGAGGAGAATGCCGGAAAAGAAACACTTCAATCATTACATTATACTATCTATATGCATATATATAAGAAAATGTAAGGTTTAAGTAAAAAAATATTACTGTCTGCTTGTCTGCCTATCTGTCACTATGTAGACATACCTAACTGCTTGGTTGTTGAATTTGTTGAAGCTAGACAGGCTGATCAGGTAGCCCTGGGCGAGGCCACACGAGTAGATGACCTGGGTTCCGCCGGCAATCCACACCCGGGCATCCAGGAGACGTGTAAAGTCGGGCTTTAGGTAGAATGTGATGCCTGTCAAAGCTCCGTCAAATGTAAGTGCCCGGATTAGAATGATCGTAATCAGGACGTACGGGAACAGCGCCGTAAAATAAACCACCTGAAAATTTAAAAGAACTGAGTTTCTTCGATTTAAACTCTTTTTAACTAACATAATTATATACAGCTAATACAAATGCAATACATACTAAATTGTATTGTTTATAAACGAAGTAAAGCTTATTGATATGTACTAAGTTTTTTTTAAACCCAAACTTAACAAAGAATCGGTTATAATCCAAATCCAAGTATATTTGTTTGTTTTAATTGGTTTAACGTCCTGTCGACCGTAATTCAGTCAATTGCAGACTATGTCTACTTGAGACATATATATTGCTGCATTTGCAGTATCACGCCTTAGACATATGGCATGATACCACAACCAGTTACAGTATCCTGACGCGGACAAACCAGTTCTAGAACTACCATTATGTGCTGAAGTAAGTTTTTAACGACTTGGTATGTCGGAGTCAGGGATCGACGACCCACGACCTCCCGTTTACAGGGCCGAAGCTCTGACCACTCTGCCACCGGGACCGGAAATTTACCTGTATAGCTCGGTATAAGATGGTGATCGATACCATTTGCAATATTGAATTGTGTTCTGTATTGTAAGTCACGCGTGATCAAAGAAAACAATATTTCAAACCGTTAATTTTTCTCGTTTTGACATTATTTATCATTTTTAGTCCACACGACGCTACTTTGAAATTGTCATGCACTTAGCTCTAGCGATCAGTAAAGTAATTTTGCAAAGAGTTTGAGAGCTGTTTTTCTATTACAATGAAAACAGTGGGTACCTTGCCAGAGAACTTGACTCCTCTACACAGACAGATGAAGACAAACACCCAGGCCGCCAGTAGGGACAAAGCCATACCCGGGACTATTCTCCCGGGCTCCTCGATCCCGGAGGACATCTGTAAAGCTTGTCTCCTGAAACCAAGCAACAGCAGCATTTTAAATATCCCTTGGTCGCATTATGGAACCGACCTTGAGATTGGTACACGAAACAATAACACGGATCCAGTCGGAATACAACGGTTATAAATGCTTCACGGATGATGAAGAATGACGGAATTACCCGAGGTGTTCTGAATGACACGGATCTACTTTTCCTGCTAACTGAATATGAAATACTTTAAACATTGTTATAACAAAATCGTTAAAAACTTGGTATTGGAAATGATATTAAGCTTCTTTACTTGAATGGCATCATTTTTTTGCCAAAACAA
>JAIFHC010000658.1:0-50000 GCA_021229015.1 Solen grandis | reverse complement strand
TGACGAGAATTTACTAGTTTTTCTATTTATATATGTCTATGTAAAATCAAGTGACCCCTGGGACGGGTCAGTTTTGACCCCAACTTCATGTTTTGAACAAACTTGGTAGATGTCCATAAGACAATGCCATACACCAAATATCTAAGCTCAAGGCCTTGCAGTTTCATAGAAGATGAATTTTTAAGAATTCATTTTAAAATATTTTTAGCTCATGTGACCCAGATATGCAATGGAACAACTTTGATAGAGCTTCATGTAAAGAACATCACAGGCAATTTAATTTCGTCAAATTTGGCTCTGTGGTTTCAGAGATGTTGTTTAAAGAAAAATTTTGACGCCAGACGCTCATCGGACAAAAGTCGATCACAATAGCTCACTTGGGCACAACGTTGTGCTCAGGTGAGCTAAAAACATAATCTACATCCTTTAAATTATTGTCACCATCAATTAGCTTTAGAAGAAAATTGTTATAGTGCTGCACAACGTGCAGCTTTGAGACTTCTAAGTAATGAAAAATCAACTGTAAACTCATTAAATTCTGATCTAGCTTCAAAAAAAAATCCTGATATAGAGACGACGATTAAGCTGCAAAGCAAGTATATACATGTTTTTAAGTAATAACAAGAAAAGATTAAAACAAAAGGTTTTAATGGACGGCTTATAATAAACATACTGTCCCTCTCTTTTTTTTCTTTTCTACTGTTTTGACCTTACTTGTCAATGCACAGGACTTTCATCTTAAAAAAATGAACTCTCTTTATATTAGGCCTATATATATATAGAGAGAGGCAGTTATTATTTTATCAATTACTCTGCACGAGTCCCGGGTCTCATTATGCTTAAGAAATATGACTCGCATTCAGAAGCATTATCCGTATAATTTATGCATCTTTAGGATGCATTGAAATTTAAACTTTCATCCTGACAGCGAAAACATTACATCTAAGATGAAGAATGCATGGGTAAAAAATCTCTAGCGTGTTCATTTTTTATTTTTTTTAAATTAAGATTTTTTTTATTTTTTTTTAAATCGACCTCTCCATATATTATTTATACAAAGAGAGGTCGACTTTTTAAGTTTTTTTTTGTTTTTTTTTTCATTTTTGTTTGTTTATGTTTATCAAAAGGAAGCAAATACAAATTAACAAAAGCAAAATATTGGATGTATAAAACTAGTACATAAAACAAACTATAAAAATATAAAATATAACAATTAGAATTAAAAAAGGCCCCAGCTGGTATCGAACTCATGACCTCAGGATGGGAAAAAAATAGTACTGATCGACGTTCTTATTCCACAAGCGTGAAGCGAAGGTGAAAATAAGAATATTTATTGGTAATCAAAACAGCATCACTACATAGACAATTTTACTGTATTAATTACACCAAGCGTTCTTTATATTGACGGTTACATATTTACACGGTTACATATTTACAAGATAAACATTACGCATTACTTATCCAACCCATCATGTAATAATTAAATTACTATGTATAATAACATAAGCGCTTATGTCTAGTGGAGGGTCATTAATTACTCTCGCAACGAATACGCTTAAAGGTAAAGCGCTGAAATCAATTAGTTCATTATTTATTATAGTTAAGGATAAAGAATTGTCAGTTGATACTGTGTTTAACTTGTTTGATGCTTATGTTTTATCTATACTGAATTATGCATGTGAAATCTGAGGACATATTAAAGCTGATAATATTGAGAAAATTCATAAAAAAAATTGCAATTGGATTTTGGGTGTAAAAAGTGCGACTAATAGTCTGTCCCTACACGCTGAACTTGGTTATTACTCTTTATATATCTCTCAATATGTGCGAATAGCGAAGTATTGGTTGAAATAATGTGGCATAAAAAATAAAAATTGTATTCTAAGTACTGTTGTAAGATTTCAGAAAGAAATACATGAAAATAAATGCAGGAATGTGAATTGGTCGTCAAAAGTAAAAGAAATATTGCAAAATGCGGACTTCAATGTTGTTTCGTTATTTCCATAGTCAGTGAATGTAAATGCATTCATTCCTGTTTTATTGAACAGATAAAGAGATATTTGTTACTTATTGGCATGGAAATGTTACACTATGTTCTTCCTTAAACCTATATAAACAATTGAAAGTATCATTTGATAGGGAAAACTATATGAATATCATTGAGAATGTAAAATTTAGAGATATGTTAGCTAAGATAAGACTTTCTTCCCATAAACTATGTATTGAAACAGGCAGGCATCGTAATATTGAAAGGAGTGAAAGAAAATGTATTTATTGTAATCTAAATGGTGTAGAAGACGAGTACCATTTCATATGTGTTTGTCCACTTTATAAGGATTTAAGAGAAAGATATATTAAATATACTACTCACGATCACCAAGTATGTTTTATTGTATTGTATATTGTATTTTTTGTTGTTAAAAATATCAATGCATGCAATTGTAAGGAAAAATATGTATTTGTTGTAAATGTAATGAACTGTATATGCTTAATAAATGTATGTTATGTTATGTGTGTTATGCTAACGGAAGTTTAAACCCATTATAATTGGACATACTAATATACATACAGTACTTAATAATAGTAATTTATATACAGTACTGAATACCGTAAAAACGGTTCTTTTAAAGAAGAAATTAACAAAGGTCATGTAACGGATGGTTTGTCTCAAGATATACAAGACTTGAGAAATACTATACAGTAACAATCTATTATGTTAAAATAATAATAAAATAATAATAAATGCAGTGACCACCTAAAATTAGAAGAAAAAAACTTATTTCTTAAGTAGGTGATTTGCTTTTCAAAATTACTATATTTGTTTCAGTCATTCTCTAAATCATTTTTTTCCCTTAGAATTTTAAGTTAATTTTCTCTGACAGAATCTTCTCTATAACGTTAAGAGTTACCAACTATGCAACCAGGTACTATCAAAACATGTTCATCGCTTTCTTAAATACTTTTTTTGTCGTTTGAACTTTTGAATTTGCCAGTTACAGATGACTGAATTCTCAAGTCAATGAAAATAGCCTCATGATAACTGTAGTATGTCTGGTGTACTTTTGTATGAATGTCATCAATACCTCTGGCATACACATGGTCAATTAGTGTTAAACGTCTTGTTGTTGGCTCAGTTACATACTGGCGGAATCCTTTCTTTTGTAAATAGACAGCTGTTGCTGAAACTTTGCTTTTAATGTCTTCATTGAAATCACCCAGCAATATCACCTTTGAATACTGATCTAGGGCTTCAACAAGTTCAGTCAATTTTTTAACAAATTTGGCAATTGAGTAAGATGGTGGACGGTAAATAACGACAATGATCATGTCTTTGATACTTACACTGATGTACTCCAAATCAAATACATTTAGTTCTCTTTGCTGACAGATAATACCCGATCTACTGAAAATAGCAACACCTCCACCAGACTGAGATCTTAAGTCCATGTTTTGAGTATAAGAATCTTTGCGTGTCTTACTGAAAACATTAAAGCTATCAAGAGAAATACAGTCTTTCGATTTTTCAGTTAACCAGGTTTCTACAAAGCAAAGACAATCTGCCCCAAGGAATCTATGATTACATCTAAGATCAATCAAGTGGTTTTGAAGACCTTCAATATTATGAAACGCAAGATGAAAGTCACTATTGTTTATTTCATCATTGGCATTTTGTAACATATCTTTCATACCAGCAAGAGAAGAAGCAACTTCAGGATTACAAAATATTGCTTTTTCATTGAATTCTTTTATATATAAACCATTCAGAGATGAAACACGACTTAAAGCCACATATGCTTGTCCAGGAGCAAACATTTTCTCCAGAGAAACAACTGCCTCTTTAGTACTAAGACCTTGAACTTTATGAACTGTGCATGCCCATGCCAACCTCAGTGGAAATTGCCGTCTTGTCTTTTTTGTTTTTCTACTGATACATTCTTCCTGTCGCTCAATGCAAACAATATTCTCATTATTTACTTTTCTTCCAGTTTTTGCTCCACATCTTTTGTCATCAAACTGAATTACTATGCAGTTGACCCTATTCAGCTCTGTGTGCATCTGTAACATTTTGACTGTGCCTAAAGCTCCATTGATTAGTCCATCAGATACATCTATGTTCATTGTTAACATGACCCTAGCACCAACACCTATGTGCAGTTTTTCACACAAGTTCACATTTTTCTCTTGTGAAGTTATACATTTCTTCATTTTCCCTGAACGTTCATCTTTTACCCAGTCTTCTGCTTCTATGCAAACATGACCAGAACATATCTTTTGGAGTGAAACTAAGTTGTGCTCATTAACCTGATCATTTCTGGGGAATATGTGAAGTACCATGGACTCTTCTCCAGTTTCTCTAGATTTCAACATATCCTTGCTTTCATTTGTTAGATTATCAGATTTAAGTTTTATACGGCATTCATTTAGAACTTCTGCAAATGATATATCATCCTTTTGTCTCATGCATTCATGCAATTCAACTTTTTTGAAATTATCATTCCACAAATCATAGTGATCTTCATTCTTATACAGTGCTTTTCCTTTAACAGGCGGAAGCTGATAGAAATCCCCTACTGCAATCACTGATACACCACCAAATGGATACTGGTCACCAATTTGCTTTATCTGTCTCAGTCGCCCATGGATATATGCCAGAAGCTTCTTATCAACCATTGATATTTCATCTATGATAAGTAACTTCAGCTGGCCTAATTTTGAACGCAGAGTATTCAGTTTGTCCTCTCCTAAAGGTTGGTAAGGCATTGATGCCTGTATTGGTATAGAAAATGCACTGTGTACAGTCATTCCGCCAATATTAAATGCAGCAACTCCAGTTGGAGCTGTTAACAAAACAGAAATTTCTGAAGGATTTGTAAGCATTGACGCAAACAGTTTCGTTGCTTCATAATAAATACTTTTGATCAGGTGACTTTTGCCGCATCCTGCTCCACCAGTGATAAAAACATGCAATGGTTCTTTAGTGTATCCATTTATATTCTGAAGACACCATTTTCGGACTAAATAAAAACATGACTGTTGCTTTTCATTCATTGATTGCAATAAACGCAAGCCTTCATCTTTTGACATAACATTTTGTGATATTTCTATTGTGGAAGAGCAATCTTCCCGTCTTTGCAGTAAATCCGGAATTGGAATATTTTCATTCTCATTTTTCATTGAACTATGTTCCTTTTCTTCGAGGCATTCAATTCTATTTCTTTCAGTTTCAGAACACAACTGAGCCCATGCATCTTCTTGTGGCTCCAAAGTTTCTAAAATGTCTTCCAGATTATCTATTTCTTCAACATTTACTTCAAATATCTTTCGCTGAGTTTCAATAAATGATCGCACTGTCTTGATTTCTGTTTCCCCTTCAAACATGACAGTTCCATGAGCATAGAAATCTAAGTAAGACTGATATCCTGAAGGTTTTAGTTCTTCATTTTTTCTGTATGGAAGAAATAACTGTAAAATCGAATGAAAATATTTCTCTGCATCACGTGTTACAGAAAAGCGTGGATATCTGATAACTGCATTATCTGATCTTGTTCGCTTACACACATATCCAAGATCATTCTGTAGCCTGAAAACATTAGTAATGTTTCTGTTTGTTTTTTTGTTGGTAATTTCTGATGAAGCCATTACTCTGTACTCTGAGCAAAACACTGCAAGTGGCATATTATTAAAGACTGGAGAGCATGGTCTAGCTATGTACTTGTCTATAATGTTTGACATCCAAACTGAGCTTTCATCGTCTGAATTCCTGTTTTTTATTACTTCTAAAGGTAAGCTCATTCGAACTGGGTTTCCACCAACTGGAATAAACTGTACTTTCCTGGAGCAGTCTTTCATTTTCAAACCGCAAGCTCTGTATACTGCTTCTTGAGCACTCACTTCTCTGTGGTGTAAGTAAGCTGAACCTATTTTTTTTAGGGCTTCTTTTGCATCTGTACTTCCTTTTTTTGCCTCTGCTTGTGTATGTTCTAAGACAAGACTAATTTCTCTTTCAGCTTTAGATATGTATGATACTATGTACACAACACAGGCATAGGCATCTGTCACATACTGTATATCCATATTGGCATTCCAGCATTTCAGTAAAAAAGGATTGTACTGATTTATCCATACATCAGAACATGATCTTTCCAGAATGATTTTCTTCCCCTTTGTTACAGTATTGAATGCTTCTTCAAATAACTCTTGAGTTATTCCAATGGCTTGAAACAGTTCTTTTGTTTCAGCACCTTCATTAGATTCAGTTGCTTTCCATATTTTCTCTAAAATGGATTTAGCTTGAGTTGTATGAAGGCGGTTCAGTTTCATATTGTGTTTAATGATCTTATCAACTTCCTCAATACCCATATCAGATGTAACAGTCTGAATATCATCAAGCTCATTTGGTGGCTGAGAAATGAATGTTCGTGTACTAGGTGGTCTTGGGAAATTGAACCTGCACTCTTTTCCAGATTTTCTGCAAGACTTTGAATGATTTTTGCTATGCTGCTGAACACTGTTAACTATCTCAAATAAATCAGAGTCCTCAGGTGGTTTTTCACATGAGACATATTTGTCAACAAAGTCTGTTATATCGGATTCAGAATTAATTCCAAATTTAGGTGCATCTTCTATCCAAAACAAACAGTGAACATGAGGTGAGCCCCTTTGCTGAAACTCTATTCTATAGAAATAGTCCTTTACTTTGCCAATAGGTTTTGCAGGCGACAGAATGACGGATTTCAGGAAAAAGTTAAATCTGTGATCAAACATGCGGGCTACAGTCACAGGATTGCTTCGAAGTAGTTCACATTTTCTTTTCCAATCTAATTCTGCAATATTGACTTCATTGCATTGTTGACTTAAAATCGCTTCAATAACTTCTGTCCATCTCATTTCAGCAGACGAGAATGAGCAAAACCAAGTTGGAAGACCCAGTTGCCTCAGCATTGCCATTAGGTCTTTCTGTGCCTGTTGCCAATATGGTGGCGTACCTCTGATAGGTTTCAGAAATTTGTAGCCCTCATCGTTTTTAAAAATACTTTTAATATTTTCAGTGTTTTTAAGGATTTCAGTAGTCAGTTTTTTCTCTACATTACCTTTTTCTGTCGTTTTCCTTACTGCTAAAGAAACATTTGAAATAATTTGCTGAAGTTCTAACATGTACTGGGCAAAAAATATATAATCTGTGTTCCTAGCAAATCTATTATCAACATTCATCAACCGATTGTGCAAATACCTACATAAAGTTATTGGAATCTCTCTGTCCTCACTAAAAAGATTTTTTGCATTTGGAAACAAGGTAGGAAATGAAAGTGCTTCTATTTGTTTTTCCATCATAAGTCGAATAGGAGTATTCCCTTCACAGGGTGCAACACAATATATTTGATCAAAAAATTGATCTAGCACTTCTTGTCCAATATCAACTGGTTGAAGACAGGTATCTAAAACTGGACCTGTGACAGATTCATCTGTTCCATCAATATTGTCTTTTTTTGAATCATTTAACTTATTTATCAGTCCATTTTCTTCACTCTGCGAAAGATTTTCTTTTCCTAAGCCTACTTCATTCTCAACCAAATTTTCATTGCCATTATTTGTAGGTACTTGTGTTGGATTGAATAAAAGCTCTTCAACTTTTACATCATTATACAAAGCATTCATTTTTTTCAAAACCATTAGACCTTTTTCAACTTTTGTTTTATTTACAAACTGATACTGTTCATGGCCTTTATATGACAATTTGCGTTTCAGTTTTACTGGTATAAGCTCACTGTCATTCTCAGATCTAGGCAAACTAGAGATGCATTTCTGCATATCGGTTGGTACACACACAGCTGGTCCAACAAAACCTTTCTGACCCCCTTTTGGTAAAGCAATGACCTTCATAAATGGTATGACTCTGGCTAGTAAATTGGATTCTATTGCATTTAATATTGCAAGTTCTGATGGGACAGGACACAACTCTAAGTTATTTATACTGGCTTCAGCTGGCATTTTTCCACAAATGATTTTTCGGTGGCAAGTAAAACAAATCCATAGTTTACATCTGCTGGAACAGTAATGATCATCATCTGCACAGCTGGAGTTAAAGTATTGTTTGTTAATACATTTTTCTGCTAGATTTGCTATCAGATAACCTTTATCTTCATATATGTCAGTTTTACATTCTTTTACCTGATGTTGAAAAAGTAACTTGGAACAAACACAACAAACATGATCAGGATATAACTGCTTGTCTTTATTGAATTTTTCAAGAACAGTGTCTTGTTTCTTAAGCATTTCTTTTGTTTGTTTTCTATTTTTGACTACACTGGCTTTAACCTTGTTTTTGTACAAGATACTGCTTGCATATTTTTCTTTCACTGTGTCTAGTACTGTCTGCTTATGGTTATTATCACACATATATTTATCCTTAGAAGCCTTTTTAACAGCTTCTCTGTGAGATTCATCAACTAAGTATTTTTCAATTGATGTTTTTTTAACAGCCTCCCTGTGAGATTCAACAACTGAGTATTTTTCAACTGATGCTTTTTTAACAGCCTCTCTGTGAGATTCATCAACTGAGTATTTTTCAACTGATGCTTTTTTAACAGCCTCTCTGTGAGATTCATCAACTGAGTATTTTTCAACTGATGCTTTTTTAACAGCCTCTCTGTGAGATTTATCAAAACAATATTTTCGTTTAGATGCATATTTAACAGCCTCTCTGTGAATGTCATCCAATGTATATTTCAGTTTAGAAGCATTTTTAACAGCCTGCTTATGGATTAAGTCATTTGCATATTTTTGCTTTGAAGCTTCTTTGCTTTTTTGATTATACAACAAATTTGTTTGATATCTATGTTGAGAATACTTTCTTTTTTTTGTTCTGTAATTTACATCTTCATATTTTCTTTTAAAATACAGTTGTTTCCTTTTACTAGTTTTTTTTTTCTTTGCATTTCTTACAAGTGGCAAATCTATTGTAGCTTTATAACTGGTATCTGGCATTCTTTCAGTTCCATATCTGTAACATCTTCATAAACAGTCACTTCTTCAGTCACTGCATCTACTTCCATATATATTGGAGTTATTTCAAACTGATCAGTATTTACAGCATTCATAGATACTGCCAAATTAAAACAATGGTGTGAGACATCTGGAAGATCAGTACATTCAATAAGGATACTTGAACCATCTGCAGATTGACAACCATGTTCATTTCTTGAATGAGGGTCAAAAGCAAAAAAGGAAGACTTTTCTTTGATAACAACAAATGTGCTACTTTTAAATGTCACAAAACATCCTATGCTTTCTTGTGATAAAGCAATATGCAATGCATTTTGCATTGTTACCATTTGAAACGCATCCAAATCAATAAAAGAGTTTGCTATACAGGTCCACAAATTGACTCTGAAAACTTGAAGTGAAATATTTTTCCAAAACATTCAACACAGGTTGGGATTTCAGCTACAGATATGTACTGATCAGTTGTTTTTGAATGTGCCTTCAAATGTCCATACAATTGATTTCCTGTCTGTAACACAAGATCTAGATCATTATTTTTCCATGAAGCCACACTTTTTACTGAATTCAACATCACAGCTGACAAACTATTCATGACACACTGCTTTCCAGCATTGATACCAAATATTTCATGCCCTTGGTGAAAGTGGCCACAAACTACAAGCTTGTTAAAAACTGATGAGTCACCTTCTGTTAACATGTTTCTTTCTCCAGAAGTGCTTTCATTTGTCACTGATAACACAACTTCATAATGAATTCCATTGCAGTGTTTTAAATATATGTTTCCTTCATCTTCTCTACTCTCTGCTTGATTTGAGGAAAACTTATTCCAAACATGCCTGTTGTCATCATATATGAAAATATGTATGCCTAAAAAATCTGCTGCTGCAAAAATTTCTACTTCTGTTGCCCATCTGTTTGATTGTTCCATTCTTTCTCTAAGTACATAGTCTTCAACTGATATATAACCTTGGCGTAAATAAGACGTAAACACATGACCATTGTATAATAAATGATTTACAATTTTTTGTCTTATCTTAAGATGGTTCTCTTCAGTATCAGTAATAGCATAGGATAATGCTCTAAAAAAACAATTGCCATCTGGCTCAATGTTTTTTGTAACTGCTGGATTTCTGAACAATAGTGATAGTCTCAATTCTTCTTTTGTGGTATTACATAAATTCTCATGAGCAATGCTACATAAAATATCTATTTGTTTTGCAAGCTCTTTTTTTCTTTTGTTTGACAAAGGTTTATAGACATCTGACACAGAATGGCTGCTATACAAATATTCAACATCTGATTTAATATGCTTTAATCCTTTTTCAGACTCTTGTGGTGCCTGTGTGCTGACAGGGCTTACAACTGATTCAATATCTGTTTCTATTTGTTTCAACATTTTTCTTGCCTTTTTTGGTGCCTGTACGCTGACAGGACTTCGTGCCTGTACACTGACAGGACTTAGTGCCTGTACGCTGACAGGACTTAGTGCCTGTACGCTGACAGGACTTAATGCCTGTACGCTGACAGGACTTAAATATGCATGTTTGCTGACAGGACTTAAATGTACCTGTTGGCAGACAGGACTTACAGGTGCCTGTACACTGATAGAACTTGTTTTTGGAAGCTGTCGTCTCTGTCTCTGTCGGGCTCTTGCTTCTTCTCTTTTCTGTCTATCACCCTTCTTCACCATTGCATCCTGTAAATACACAAGAAAAATACCATAGTTATTACTTATGGTAGTTAATACCCCTGCCTCCCACCTTTTCTTTAATATTTGGCCCAGACTATGAATCAGTTATAACTCTACATGTGACTTGTTACAAAAGGAGTGATGATAATTCTATGTATAAATGAAGTTTCAAGTCAATACCTTGTATATTTTCAAGTATATTGTAAATTAGACAGAAGTTCATTATAAAATTTAAATATGGAAGATAATTCAACAACAGCTGTCTGAAAGACAGCATGCTCGACTATTACAGGGCTTTTAAATTAAGAAAAATATTACAGTATATGGCTAAATATGAATCTCTGTATTATCAATAAAGTAAACAAGGGCAATGAACATGTATTTCAAGTTTCAAAGCAATATCTTAAAGGTTTCAGTCAAATAAGGAGCTTGTATGAAAAAATCAATCAAGATTTTTAGTTCAGAAAAGGAGCATAATTTGGTATAAATCAATAACATAGTTATGCACTCTTCCCTACAAGTGATGGTAAAGGTCATAAGTGTTCCAAGTTCCAAAGCAATACCTCAAAGGGTTCAGTAAAAAAAGTGAGGTTGTTAAAAAAAACTCACACAAGATTCTAAGTTGAAAAAGGGGAATAATTTGGTCAAAATCCAAGACAGAGTTATCCACTTTTGCCCACAAGTGGAGGTGATGGTTGTAAACAAGCATTCCAAGTTTCAAACAATACCCAAAAAGGTTTGTGAAAAAAGTGAGGTGGTACTTAAAGCTGAGGATTCTTAGTTGAAAAGGGGGAATAATTTGGTCAAACTCTATGACAGAGTTATCCTTTATTGCCTACAGGTGGGGGTAATGATAAAAAAAACAAGTATTCCAAGTTTCAAAACAATATCTTAAGGGGCTCAGTAATAAAGTGAGGTGGTAAAGCCATTACATGAAGCTCAGGTGAGTAGAATAGCCCTCCTTATTCTTTGAATATTCAAGTTAAAAAAGTTCAGGTTGAGTTACTGTTTTTGTCACGGCACTTCCCTATCTCACCATCTATTTATATTTTAAATTTCAAATACTTACATTGTATAATTTACACGTTATACTCCTCACAAAAATTGAAATATATAACAAGAGTGCCGTCTGGAACACTGCGTTACCTGTTGAAGCACGATGGAATAAGTGTGAAAGACAGACAGACAAGAGGACAGACAGACAATGAAAAAATGGTAATAAGATCCCCCCCTCCTCCATCCCTATCACAAACCTCAGAGGCATAACAAGAGCAACATATGCGGGTGCCAATGCTCATCTGTTTTTGCCAACTTAGATATTTTTGTTAAACATTAAAAAATGTTGATAGTGAAAATCACTACTAAACTGTATTCCTTTGCATGCAAAGTTAAAGAACCATACCCTTTAAATTTGACCTCTGACCTTGACTTCTGCACGGAATAGAATGTATACAACACAAAGATGTAAAATTTGTAGACAAAAAATTACAATGGCTAATACTGAGTTTCCAATAACACAAAACCGTAAAATTTAAAGACATTTTTTTTTAAATACTCCATCATTTTTAACTGTCTATCGATCATGACCAAATCACACCTGCACAGGTTCATATGATGACAAATCAGTTAACAAAGTTTTAAAGAAATTCATTAAAAATAACAGAGAAATATATATATTTTAAAACTTGTCCAATGTTATGGCAAAATAAGGTCAAAGGTCAAGGTTGACAGATGAAATATTGAGGTATATCTAATAGCCCTTGTCAAGATGAATATACATACCAGGGGCAGGGAGACAGTGGTTCAACGACAATTTTTGCCTACTTCATTAATGACCTTGCTGATGGTTTAAAAGGATTAGGAAAAGGCATTCATATTAATAATGATATGATATGTTGTTTACGGTATGCTGATGACATTCTATTGTTGTCAGAAAATGAACAAGACATGCAAGATATGCTGAATTATGTGAGTGACTGGTGTCGAAAATGGAGACTTACTGTTAACAATACTAAGTCGAAAATAATTCATTTTAGAAATAAAGGTAAAAAACAAAGCAGTTTCGAGTTTAAGCTAGGGGGGTCTGATTTGTCATATGCCTCTATGTATAAATATCTAGGCGTTAACCTACAGGAAAATTTAGATTTTACATTTACGGCGGATATGTTGTCTAAATCAGGTGGTCAAGCATTAGGTGCAATTATATCAAAATTTCAGACTAATAAAGATGTGGGTTATAAAACATTTACAAAATGTATTATTCATGTGTTGTGCCTGTGACTGATTATTGTTCATCTATATAGGGTTTCAAAAATTATAATAAGATTGATACGACTCAAAATAGAGCAATTAAATATTTTATGGGTGTTCATAGATTTCTCCCTTATTAGGGATAAATGGTGATATGGGTTGGATTTCAACTCAACACAGACGTTGGGTTAATATGTTAAGGTTATGGAACCGTCTAGTAAATATGGATGATAGTAGACTAACAAAGAAATTGTTTTTGCATGATTTTAACAGTGCTGGAAATACATGGTGCTCTGAAATAAGAAATATCTTGCTACATACACACATGCTAAACCATTATGATAACAAATTACCCGTGAATTTAAAAGATTGTGAAGATGCATTGTTTGCTCTGTATAAATCAAAATGGTTGGTCGATGTGAAAAGTGTTGCCAAATTACGAACATATGTTGAATTTAAAGAGAATTATGGAACTGATAAATATTTATTTTCGTCATTAACAAAAACTGAAAGATCTCACTTAGCCCAATTCAGATGCGGAATTTTACCTTTAAGACTAGAGATGGGACGATATATAGGACTTTTGATTTGATATATTACTGACAGCAAGTTTATATATTATCCAAACTTATGCATGCTGTTTAAAACTATTTTTGTAATTGTTATTCTTGTAATTTATTTCCATGTTTCAGTTTAAAGTGACTTATAGGCCCAACGTGGCCGGGTGTTGTAAATTGTGTGTATTTATTGTATATATATGTAATGATAACACAATGTAACTATAATAAAATTTACTTACTTACTTACATACATACCAAAAATAAAAATTGTATGTCAAAAAGTAAAGATTTTATGGCCAACGTTGAAGTTTTTTCTTAAACATTTCAAAGATAGGTCAAAGTTCAAAGGTCAAGGTCAAAAGTCCAAAAGTGTAACAGTGATGGAAAAATCTTACCACAAGGAATTCACATGTGAAATATCAGTCATTATTTTTCGTGTATACAAACATTATGGTCAAGTTTAATGAAGATTGTGCAAAAAAAAAAATGCTGCCTCTTCAAACTTTTTTTTTTTATTTCCTTTTAGGGACTAGTCCTAGTGACCTACTTTATGACCCAATGTGACCCAATTCTGTGAATATCATAGATATCTTGGAGACAAACAATTAGATCAAGTTTCATGAAGGGTGGGTCAAAAAGTTGTCCCATGTTAAATTGTTGAGGACACATGACAAAAGTAGACCAAGCCTGACACAAGTGCTCAGGTGAGCTAATGACAAGAAACAGTTTGTATAAATGTGAAGATAGTTTTAAGTTTTTCATTGTAAGAGACTAAAGAGCAGTGGTTAAATACAGATAGTAGAAATGTATGAGTCTGTACCTGTTGCAAGATAGGAACTGTCCTTCACCTGTAGATGTGCAATATACTAGTTCAACCTAAAAATTGTTGAGAAGGATTATTTAGATTTGAAGAACTTTCTATAAACCTACATAAGACAAATCCCAGCACTTGTCGTGTTCTTTACTGTTCTTTTTTTTTTTTTTTTTTTTTTTAAAGGAGACATATTTGATAAAATGGACCTAAGAGTTATGGCCCTTGATAAGATTGTAGCCCTTGTCATGGAGAACAAGTGTGTGGTATTAACAATTAAATAGTTACAGCCAATGTTTAAGTTTTTCACTATATTTTTCGTTCTAAAAAAAAGATATCGGCCCATTGTGATAGTGAAAGTGTTAATTTTTTCAAAATAAAATATAAAGTATTATATTTTTCACAACAATGCCAAAGACACCGAAAAAGACAACAACAGAGTGATGACAAGAAATACTTCAATATTTTTTCTTCAAAAACATCTGAGTTAAAAAAAATGAAGCAGTAAAAACAAGGCTGTGTCACAGACACGAAATCCCCCGCCGAATATATTTAGTTCATGAATGGGAGCTGTTTTTACAGAACATAAATCAGGGGCCGTAACTCCATTGTAAAAGATCAAACTGGGTCATGCTGTCAATATGATTATAATTCCTTATTGTCTATTGATATAACAGAACAGAACATGAAGAAACTTTATTACTTCCAAGTATACAACATGGAGAAAAGTTTATATATACACACAACTAAATATATAAACAAACTATACCATAAGCTTTTTCTGGTGTATTAATTTAAGAAGAGCACAGAATGTCGAGGACAGTGGAAGAAACAGAGTGATAAATTAACATATTCAAAGCAGATTGAGATATACAAACTTATATGGGATAAGAAGGGGAGGCAGATTCACATAAAACTATTAATTATGTAACATTTTAGTCTGCAATTAAAGAATAATGAGAAATTAGGAGAGTTATGGTTCTTGTGCACTGCACTTCTCCTCAATGAGATCTGTCCACTTGTGAAGTTTCAAAGCAGTAGCTTGAATACTTTTGGAGGTATGCTCCAGACAAAAATCAAGTATGAAAAAATAACAAAGGGCAATAACTCCATAATTTGAGATTAGGAGAGTTATGGTTCTTGTGCACTGCACTTCTCCTCAATGAGATCTGTCCACCTGTGAAGTTTCAAAGCAATAGCTTGAATACTTTTGGAGATATGCTCCGGACAAAAATCAAGTATGAAAAAATAACAAAGGGCAATAACTCCAAAATTAGGCTAAGAAGAGTTATGGTTCTTGTGCACTGCACTTCTCCTCAATGAGATCTGTCCACTTGTGAAGTTTCAAAGCAGTAGCTTGAATACTTTTGGAGGTATGCTCCAGACAAAAATCAAGTATGAAAAATAACAAAGGGCAATAACTCCAAAATTAGGCTAAGAAGAGTTATGGTTCTTGTGCACTGCACTTCTCCTCAATGAGATCTGTCCACCTGTGAAGTTTCAAAGCAATAGCTTGAATACTTTTGGAGATATGCTCCGGACAAAAATCAAGTATGAAAAAATAACAAAGGGCAATAACTCCAAAATTAGGCTAAGAAGAGTTGTGCACTGCACTTCTCTTCAATAAGATCTGTCCATCTGTGAAGTTTCAAAGCAATAGCTTGAATACTTTTGGAGTATGCTCCGGACAAAAACAAGTATGAAAAATAACAAAGGGCAATAACTCCAAAATTCGGCTAAGGAGAGTTATGGTTCTTGTGCACTGCACTTCTCCTCAATGAGATCTGTCCACCTGTGAAGTTTCAAAGCAGTAGCTTGAATACTTTTGGAGATATGCTCCAGACAAAAATCAAGTATGAAAAATAACAAAGGGCAATAACTCCAAAATTAGGCTAAGAAGAGTTATGGTTCTTGTGCACTGCACTTCTCTTCAATGAGATCTGTCCACCTGTGAAGTTTCAAAGCAATAGCTTGAATACTTTTGGAGTTATGCTCCGGACAAAAATCAAGTATGAAAAATAACAAAGGGCAATAACTCCAAAATTAGGCTAATGAGAGTTATGGTTCTTGTGCACTGCACTTCTCCTCAATGAGATCTGTCCACCTGTGAAGTTTCAAAGCAATAGCTTGAATACTTTTGGAGTTATGCTCCGGACAAAATTCGGACGGACGGACGGACGGACGCACGGACGCACGGACGGACGGACAACGCCAAAACAATATCCCCCTCCCGATTTCATCGGCGGGGGATAATAAATAAATTCTCCTAAACCTTTTAATTAGTTTGCATTGTAAAGAATTTGCTTGCTTGTCACTTATCCCCTCTTTGAAAAATATACTATATAAGGAAGGTTGTCAGTTCAATCCCCTATCAGAAACAAATTACAAGATTATGAATTTTGCAGATGCAAAGTACTGGTTCCACCAAAGAATTGTCAAAAGGGATTAATATAAAGTGTTTCTAACTCAAGATAAAACAAGATTTGTCGGAACAACACAAATGCCCCCAACCCCCCATCCCCAAAGTTAATACAGGTCATCTACTAGTCCTGACAATTCACCATATGAAAGCTGAGGAATGTGGGCCGAAAAATTTTCACATTCAAAGTCACTGTGACCTTGACCTTTGACAAAGTGACTCCAAAATCAATAGGAATCATCTACTAGTCATGACCAATCACCCTATGAAATTTGAGGAATGCGGGCCAATGCGTTCTCTGGTTATTGATTGGAAAAGATTTTCACATTCGAGGTCACTGTGACCTTGACCTTTGACCAAGTGACCCCAAAATTAAAAGGAAAATTGGAATGTGGGCCCATGCCTTCTATGGAAAATTTTACATTAGGTCACTGTGATCTTGACCTTTGACCAAGTGACCCCAAATTCAAGAGAGTTCATCTACTAGTCATGACCAATCACCCTATGAAGTCTGAGGAATGTGGGCCCATGTGTCCTCCAGTTAATGATCAGAAATGAGGCGGTCCACCAACGGACCGACCAACCATCGGACAAACCAACATATGCAAAACAATATGCCCCCTCTTCTTCGAGGGCGTAATTATTTAATTTAAAAGTATGTTAAATCACCAGAGAGAGAGAGAGAGAGAGAGAGAGAAATGTTAAGAAATATAATCTGACAATTTGGCTAATTCTTACCTAAAATGCTTTTAATATCATACATACATACACATTCTTTGTTAATGAGGATGACTAGGGCTTCCTTCACTGGCAGTAACTTATTCAAAATACCTGGAAAAAGGAAAGAAATTTGTTTTACATAAATTGAAATACAAAACTAAAATGTGTCAAACATGTTTGGAATAAAAAAAATGGAGATAACTAAACAAGAGCAGTCTGTAGACAGCATGCTCAACTATTTTAATTTACATTGATACAGAAATATATTGCAATAAAAGGCAAAACAAGAATCAACTGTATTATGAAAAAGCAAGCAAGGGATATAAACATGTATTTCAAGTTTTAAAGCAATATCTGAAAGGACTCGGTGAAAAGGTGACCTAGTATGAAAAAACTTAAGTCAAATTCTAAATCTGACAGAAAAAGGGAATAATTTAGTCAAAATTCATAAAAGAGTTATCCACTCTTTCCTACAAGTACAGAAGAAAGTTATAACAAGGATTCCAAGATTCAATACAAATACAATATCTTTAAGGGTTCAGTGGAAAAAGTGAGGTAGTATGAAAAACTTGACCAAGATTTTAAGTAAACAAAAGAGCCAAGATGGCCCTGTGTCGCTCACCTGAGTAAGATTGTTGTGTTAGGCATGATTATTAAAAATGTGGCATCTAAACTATTTGCAATGTTTCTCTAACATTTGACTAAGTGACCTAGATTTTTGATCCTACCTGAATTTGCACTCATCTGGGATTTCATGCAGACAACTGTCTTAGCAAGTTTTAAGAAGACTTGGACAAAAATGTAGTCTCTACAGTGTTCACAAGGTTTTCTTTTCTATGATTTGACCTAGTGACCTACTTTTTGACCCCATATGACCCATTTTCGAACTCATACAAGATTTCATGTAGAAAAACTTTCATACCAAAGTCCATGAAGATTGCGCAAAATATATGGCCTCAAGAGTGTTAAAAAGATTACTTATAAATTTACCCTGGTGACCTATTTTTTGACCCCATATGCCCCATTTTAGAACTCATGCAAGATTTCATATAAACAAGCATTCTAAAAAAATCCATGATTTTCATAAAGAGAATTAAACTTGTAAAAAAAAAAAGGGGCGTTTTATCTCAGCTACAAATGCATTCGAGTCAAAATTCAGGAAAATGTTGTTTTATAAGGCTTCACATCCCAATGACAGTACTTCAGGATTTTTTGTGTACATGATACAGATCTTGTGCTACCTTGCTACAATATCATGCCATAGACAAAATGCATACACCACATCAGACACATTAACCTGATTGTGTGCCAACTAGTTCCGGAACTACCTTACATGCTGAGAGCCCCCAAAAAAAGGGAGGTATACCACAAACATTTTCAACAATTTATCAAACCTACAACCTTTCAACTGAGAGGCAGACCACTGAGCTATCAGGACAGAAATTCAGGAAAATGACAAAATAATACTTAAAATTTTACACCTAGCAATTGGAGGATAAATCAATACCTTATTTAAAAACAGACTTAGTAATACACACCTTACTTGTTTTGGAAGCATCCACTCTCTGATAATGAGACTGCCAGTAGTGAAGGAGGCCTTGGACATCACACAAAATCATATTTGCACTCTGTAATTATACTTTTTTCATATTCCATTTTAAGTACAATTATAAACAAGAACTGTCTGCAAGACAGCATACTTCTGTCACTTATCTAAGATGTTTGCATCCTAGTAAATTGCATGCAAAACCAAAACCTAAACAAATATTTCTATGTTCAAAAGGGGCCATGATTTACAATAAATCTACTAAGGAGTTATCTAACTTGATGGTCTGATGCCCCTGAACAACTATATGAAGTTCAAGTAAATCCCATGACTGATTACTGAGATACAAACATGATAGTATGTTGCATGTAAACCATAAACCAGGATTTTTCTAAGTTCACAAAGAGAAATAACTCAGTAAAAATCCATGCTAAAGTTATAGGGTTTGCATAGTGACTTACAATTATGATTCGGATAGTGACTTACAATTATGATCCCAAAGAAATGTGCAAATTTTCAAGATAATACCTCCAGTGGTTATGGAGAAAAACTTGCATTTTATGTTCTTTGTTATTATCTATCATTTAATGATTTTGACATAATTTGACAAGTGTAACTGTATGTATTTGTATAATGTGATGTCACACATGTATATAGTGCTGGGACGGGTAGAAATTTTGTACCTTGGTATCGGCGGTCGAAATTACTCGTGGGTACCCAACGTTATTAATTTCCCTTTAAATTAAAACTTGAAAAGTTGTCTGTTTTGCATCCTAGCACTTGCATAAACATAGCCATAAACCAAAGTTCTTCAAAAACCCAAGTCTGGCAGTTTTTCAGTTGTCTGCAAGATAAACAGAAGACAAAATGCAACATTTGTGACCTTAAATTATTCAAGTTACTGTGGTGGTGGTACTTCATCCAAGAAAGCTACAAAAGTGATCAAATGTCACGACAGCCTCGCCAGTACAGAGTCTGTTGGTCCAGTGCAGATCATTAGGCAAACTAAACTTGATGGTAAATCACATTATCATAGTGTAACATTTCAGTAGTCATTAATGGACATGGAGTTAATTTTCTTTGAATTACCATAAAACTGAGAAAATAATAATTTAACAATAATATTACTGGAACCATTTTCATGCATATCAGTACGCAGATGTAAACAAATTGTGACCCTTAATATTATAATTAAAGATACTTAGTCGTTAAAACTGATTGTTAATTTTTACAGGAATGTTCTAATGTAGAATTTCGCCAGTTTATACTAAAATTGGTCTTATTCTGGTGACAAAGCAAATAAAACAATAAACTTCGAAAGTTTTAAAGGACATCTGTGTCTGACATTATTTTGAACGTTATGGGTGAACAAATCAGATGGTGTTTGGTGGAAAATCCATAAGATGTTGATATGACAGTTCAGTCATTTATTAGAGAGATCTAATTTTTATTTATCTATATAGCCTTACCATATTATAGTCGGGGAGCCGCCGTGGCCGAGCGGTTACAGTCATGGACTACAAATCTCTCAGCCCCTCACCGCTGTGGGTTCGAATCCCGGTAGGGACTTCGGATTTTTCTACCCGGGTACCTCTGTGTACTCAGGGTCTTCCTCCACAAGTAATTAGCTGGACGTCGCTATATGATTGAAATACTATCGCAGCGACGGTAAACCCCAATACAACAACAACATATTATAGTCGGGTACCAGGGTAATAATTTAGTACCCAGGTAGAAGTATTACCCAACCTGATACCAAGTTACTCTAGTACTGGTCCCAGCTCTACATGTATATAAAATAATACATGTAACCTGATAGAAGTATATAACAACACATGTATAACTGGTATAAGTATATAAAAGAACAAGCAATATCTAACTAGTTACCCTATTTTTTAAGTTTGTCCCCTGTTTTGAAAATAGGGGGACATCATGTCCCCCATATTAAAATGTATAGAGAAAACCCCTGAATGTTCTAATGACATACCATGGGATCTTATTTATTTTTGCTCAGTTCAACTAATGATGTTTCAATCCTTTGAAACTTTATCAACTTGAGGAAACATTGCTACAACAATGCTTTATCATGCAATTGTGCAATGATACCACACAATGTCATCTGAATATGTACTGGGACTACCTAAATGAAAACATACTGAATACCTTTCTAATAAATCTTAATTTTTCTATTTTATTCTCATATTAGATATAGTTACTCACATTACTCAATCATTCACCCTTAAGAAACATTTTAAATTATTAGTACATTATTCAACAAAACCAACTGTTGCTGATCTTCTACCCTCCTTCTTCAGTTATCATCAACATGTAATTCAGTGCTCCCAGTCAAGTAAAATATCTGACCCTAAACTTAATCTGTATAAAGAAAATTGTATTTCTAGTGGTTTTTATATGATGAAAATTATATGATTATATGTTAAATTTATATATGTAGATATATGCAGTTTGATATTGTAAGGTGGTGAGTAGGATGGTTCCCCGACCTACTTCCATCAGAAGACGGGGAAAATAAAGGTTAAAAAAAAAGAAAAAAAAAAAAGAGTAAAATATCTGCGTAATTCACATACACAAATTCTCTTTCACGCATGCTTTAACTTTCGTATGCGAGACAGCACATATGAAAACTCCAGTGATGAAAAAATGTTGTTTGTAGGTTTAGTGCCCCCTATTACACTGAGGCATATATTTTCAACCCATGGGGTAAATTTACCCTTGGAAAAATTTGAGTGGGAACACTGTAATTATTTACTATTTATTTTAATTTATTAATGATCAAGTATTTGAATACACAGACTAAACATTACCGGAACTATTTTCATGCATATCAGTATGCAGATTTGTGTTTGTTTATTGGGTTTATCGTCCCACCGACAGTATGAATCGAAATGTTGATTTAGCATGGTTTCCCCTTATTTTGCCAACAGGGGATCCTTTCCAATTAGTATTTTAATTCTTGAAAATAATCAAATCATCACATCAGATCAGATTTTATTTTGACGTGTTGAGTACAGTATAACTTACACACTGTAAGCTTCCAACTGGGTATCAATAAACCACGACGAAACAATATTGTCACAAAAAGCTCTTTTCGCTTATGTAACTATGTATCCGAAGTAAAAATATAATCTTTTTGTATGATACTTTCTTGAAGATGCAGTAAAATCTCGGCGCATTTAGAACTCGCAAATGTCTTCCAGGAATCGGTGTTGCGTTTGAAACACACTGATGTAATTTTCGGTAGTGACTATGGGTACGGTAGAAGTGTCGTTATAAATTTATGTACTACGAATTACTGTTCACGGATGAAACAGCGCACTATATCGTCATCTTTAAAGCATATGTAAATCTTTTATGGATTCATTATACTGTGGGAAACATATGATTTTGTCAGTATAGGACTATACCGTGCCCGGTGGCCGAGTGGTTAGAGCGTGCGCCTCGGGAGTTCGATCCTTGGCCGCGTAAATAATGGTACTGGGATAGCTCCCTTGCTTGGCGCTTGAAGCAAATAAGGGTAGTTTAAGGAAAAGTTGACCAGGTGTCACAGACGTCAATTAATGCACTGATAGCGATTAGTATAAATTTAAGTCGTGTTTATTGTGCATATCATAGTAAAATTAATAAACGATGATCAAACTCAATGTTTTATACACTTTTTAACTGCGACCAAAAAAAAAAAAAAAAATATCCTAACATTTATTTTATGATTTTATGGACGGCTTTAGCTCTCTCTCTCTCTCTCTCTCAGATTATAAGGTGAACAAAAATATATGTATTTAATAGAAAGGAATCATATTTCAAACAACAGACATGCATGTCATTGTTAATAAATATTACAAAATTTAACCAATTTATGCTTTTTAATAGAGCCCCAAAAATATGATGTAATACTGTATTGTGCAAAATAAATAAATGAATAAAAAAATAACATTTTCAATCACTTTTATTTTCATATTTAATCTTTTTATTTATTTATTATTTTTCTTTCTTTTTTTTTTTTTTTTTAATGAGATTTAATATAGCCAAAAGGTCCCCCAGCTATACTAGAACTCGCAACCTAGCTTTGCAGCCAGTGGCATAAAATACGTGTTAATGGCTATATAAATCATACGGAAAAAATATGTTCACGGATTTAGATATATTATTGATTTAGAGGGCTGCGAGTTCGAGAACCGGCTACCATCTATGGTTTTTGTATGCGGGAATCTTTACGGAGGATGTAAGTCTAGTACTGGTCCTTCCCAAGAACGATGGTTAAGTTAACTGCCCGCCTGGATCAAGAATCTTGTCAACACTGAAGAAAATAAGATGCATTGAAGTTTATTTTATGGTCAAAAAAAACATAAAAATGGAGAAGAAAAAATACGCAGATGTAAAAAATTCGACCCTTAGCAATAGAACTACTTAGCCCAAGGCTTAGATTTCAAAATATAAATCATATATCTATCTGACTAAAAAAAATATATATCCCCCAGTTACCCCTCAGAATGCATCTCCGTCATCTTAGACTCCTTTTTTTCCGGAACCCTCTAGCATTTACATCTCAATCATGTCTTTAGCCCCACGGTTGAAAATTTCTGGATCCGGGCCTGCCCACACACACATTCACAACGCTTTTACTCGTAAATTCAATCGGAACACCTCGGTGATAAATTCTTTACCACTGGATGCAAACGGAACTTCTCGGGTAATTCCGTCATTCTTCGTCATCCCTCGGATGTATCTAGTGGAAGGATATGCTCAAATTCAAAACAATTTTTGCCGGAATAAGAATACGCGAGAAAATAGTTCCTCTGGAACGATACGAACGCAATTTCGGATATAAACAGAAAAAATGTCCGACTCTGACACCTTTAAACAACCTATTTACAGCCGAACTGCAAAGCAAACACTTTCTATTTTCATGTTGAAGTGGTGTGATTAAATTCGACTCCATGTCTAAATCACGTGACCAAAAATAGTCTTGATAAACGTTCGAGAAGAGTGAAGGTTTTATCACCGAGGCGTTCCGATTGACGAAATAATGACGAAATTACCCGAGAAGTTCCGATTGACGTAAATTTATAATCGGAAAATCTCGTCCATTATCTACAGAAATAGCACAGCCAGATATAGCCGAGTTTAAAGAATTTTTCAATTTCCCGCTCAAATTTCCCGCGCATTATCATTCTCAAAAGATGGCTTCTCCAGCTAAGTCTGCACGCCTAGAAGAATGTGCCTTTGGATATATTCACTCGGTTTCACCGATGAAGACTTCCGCAAGAGGAAATTCTTATTTTAATGCGATACTACAAGAGGAAGATAAGGTTTCCCAGATTGTTGGATATAAAGAAAAAATGAGAAGTGATTTGACGCTTATGGAGACGAATAGGTATGAAATATCATAGAAATTTTCTCGGTTGTGTACCACCTCGTTTAACTATTCTAGGACAGTTTCCGTCGAAAAGCTATTTCAATTAAATACTTAATTCCCAAGTCATATTATAGGCACTAATTAACCGTAGATCTAGATCTATATGATTAATAGGACATTCAGGTCTACAAAAAATGTCTTGTTTCTGGTCACCCGACCGACCGCACGTTTTACCCACGACATTTTGTTTATTTATTTATTGATTTATTTATTTATTAATTTTAAACCAAAATCCGAGTTTTGTGACGAGTTCCCGGAACCCATACTGGTGCCGAAAATCCAAGATGGCTGCGTCCGCCGGGTTCTTAGATAAGTGTAGACATTATGATAGTTAGTGATGACCCAATGATCGAATTTAATCGAATGATCAGAAGTTAAGATGCATTATTTGTAGTGATGTTTAACTATGTATGATGTGCTTCTATATCGGGATACAAACCTTAGAAACGTATCTTATTAGGGCTTTCTGCCTCAAGCAGAAAGTCCTATTGGGTTTGTACTGTTTATTAGGACTTTCTGCCCTTTCGGCAGAAAGTCCTATTGGGTTTGTTATGTTTATTCTTCTTCTTCTTATTATTCTTTTTTTCTTCCTAACTAAACGCTTATTTTTCTATGTTGCAATACTCCTAGGACGAGAAAATTTTTATGACTTATTAGTCACGTGAGGAAATTTTGATTTTTATGATTTTCATATGCCTATGACGTCATATGACGTCACATTTGAAAAATGCTTCAAAAGTTTGTACGCGGTCTACAGCCATTGTTTGTGAACCGATTTTCATCAAATTTTCACAGATTGTGTATATTAATTTCTAGTTGTGCATCCCGGTGTCCCTTTTTCAAAATTCGAAAAGTCCATGGTTCTAAAGCGAATCCAAGATTCGAACCAAGGTCGTAAATTTTTTTAATGCTTATAAAATCTGTCCTATTTAAGATAGAAAGTTGATATTAAGTCAGTATATAGGTCTCTAGAAGTTTTAAACATTTTGTGAAAATAAATGTCATATGACGTCACGTGACGTCATTATATGATAATGTACTTCTAATATTAACAAGAATATTTCTATATGTTGAAATTGTCGAAGGGCAATGAAAATTTAAAGACATATGCTTCAAACGCTGAAATTTTGATTTCTATGATTTTCATATGCCTATGACGTCATATGACGTCACATTTGAAATATGCTACAAAAGTTTGTACGCGGTCTACAGCCATTGTTTGTGAACCGATTTTCATCAAATTTTCACAGAATGTGTATATTAAGTTCTAGTTGTGCATCCCGGTGTCCGTTTTTCAAAATTCGAAAAGTCCATGGTTCTATAGCGAATCCAAGATTCGAACCAAGGTCGTAAATTTTTAAATGCTTATAAAATCTGTCCTATTTAAGATAGAAAGTTGATATTTAGTCAGTATATAGGTCTCTAGAAGTTCTAAACATTTTGTGAAAATATATGTCATATGACGTCACGTGACGTCATTATATGATAATGTATTTCTAATATTAACAAGAATATTTCTATATGTTGAAATTGTCGAAAGGCAATGAAAATTTAAAGACCCATGCTTCAAACGCTGAAATTTAGATTTCTATGATTTTCATATGCCTATGACGTCATATGACGTCACACTGGAAATATGCAACAAAAGTTTGTACGCGGTCTACAGCCATTGTTTATGAACCGATTTTCATCAAATTTTCGCAGAATGTGTATATTAAGTTCTAGTTGTGCATCCCGGTGTCCGTTTTTCAAAATTCGAAAAGTCCATGGTTCTATAGCGAATCCAAGATTCGAACCAAGGTCGTAAATTTTTAAATGCTTATAAAATCTGTCCTATTTAAGATAGAAAGTTGATATTTAGTCAGTATATAGGTCTCTAGAAGTTCTAAACATTTTGTGAAAATATATGTCATATGACGTCACCTGACGTCATTATATGATAATGTATTTCTAATATTAACAAAAGTTTGTACGCGGTCTACAGCCATTGTTTATGAACCGATTTATCATCAATTTTCGCAGAATGTGTATATTAAGTTCTAGTTGTGCATCCCGGTGTCCTTTTTTCAAAATTCGAAAAGTCCAAGGTTCTATAGCGATTCCAAGATTCGAACCAAGGTCGTAAATTTTCAAATTCTTATAAAATCGGTCCTATTTGAGATAGAAAGATGATATTGGGTCAGTATATAGGTCTCTGGGAGTCTTAAACATTTTGTGAAAATAAATGTCATATGACGTCACGTGACGCCATTATATGATAATGAATTTCTAATTCTGACAAGATTATTTCTATATCTTGAAATTTTCGAAGGGCAATGAAAAATTAAGGCCGCATGCTTCAGATGCTGAAATTTCGCTTTCAAAGACTTTCAGAAGCCTATGACGTCATATGACGTCACATTTGAAATTGACTACGAAAGTTTGTACACGGTCCAGAGCCATTATTAATGGGCCGATTTTCATCAAATTTTCACAGAATGTGTATATTAAGTTCTAGTTGTGCATCTCTTTATCCGTTTTTCAAAATTCGAAAAGTCCATGGTTCTATAGCGAATCCAAGATTCGAACCAAGGTCGTAAATTTTTAAATGCTTATAAAATCGGTCCTATTTGAGATAGAAAAGTGATATTTGGTCAGTATATAGGTCTCTGGGAGTCTTAAACATTTTGTGAAAATAAACGTCATATGACGTCACGTGACGTCATTATATGATAATGTATTTCTAATATTAACAAGAGTATTTCTATATGTTGAAATTGTCGAAGGGCAATGAAAATTTAGTGACACATGATTCAGACGCTGGAATTTCGATTTCAATGATTTTCAGAAGCCTATTTCGTCATATGACGTCACATTTGAAATTGACTACGAAAGATTGTACACGGTCCAGAGCCATTATCTATGGGCCGATTTTTATCAAATTTTCACAGAATGTGTATATTACGTTCTTATTGTGTATACCGGTGTCCGGTTTTTCAAAATTCGAAAAGTCCAAGCATCTATGGCGGATCAAAGATTCGAACCAAGGACGTCAATTTTTAAATGCTTATAAAAACTGTCCTATTTGAGATAGAAAGTTGAAATTTTGTCAGTTAGTAGGTCTCTGGGTGTCTAACAATTATTTGAAAATAAACGTCATATGACGTCACGTGACGTCATTTTTTATTATTATTATTCTTTTCTTCTTCCTAACTAAACGCTTATTTTAATATGTTGCAATAGTCCTAGGACGATGAAATTTTTACGGGTTATTAGTCATGTGAGGAAATTTTGATTTCAATGATTATCAGCAGCCTATGACGTCACATGACGTCACAGCTAAAAATAGTGAAAAATGATGTTCGCGCTCTACAGCCGTCATTTATGGTCGGATTGTCTTCAAATTTTCACAGATGGTACATCTTGAAACTAAGGTGTGCATATCCTGTCAGCTAACCGAAATTCCGAAAGACCGAAGTTATGTGGCTGAAATATGATTCGAACATAGGACCGACAATTTCATTTTAGGATTAAAGAGCTTCAGGATGAGATAGAAAGTTGAAACTTACACAGTTTGCAGTTCTGCAGAATTTCTACAGATATTTTGAGTCGTGACGTCATATGACGTTATGTGACGTCATAAGCATACTTTTTAATTTTTATTTTAGGGCAATGATTTCGACATGATGCCAGTTGTTCAGAATAATGAATGTTTCAGAGTTATGACAGTAAAGTATGCGCTTTTGAGCAACAGCATTTTCAGCACCCTATGACGTCACGTGACGTCAGAGCTAAAATAGTGAAAAATGGTGTTCGCGCTCTACAGCCGCAATTTATGATCAGATTTTCTTCAAATTTTTACAGATGGTACATCTTGAAACTAAGGTGTGAATATTATGTCAGCTAACCTTAATTCCGAAAAACCGAAGTATTGTGGCTGAAATAAGATTTGAACATAGGACCAAAAATTTCATTTTAGGGTTAAAGAACTTCGGGATGAGATAGAAAGTTGAAACTTACACAGTTTGCAGTTCTGCATAATTTCTTAATATATTTTGAGTCGTGACGTCATATGACGTCATAAGCATACTACTACAACTGCTACTTATTTTTTTTTTCTTCGTAACTAAACGCTTATTTTTCGCGGAATATAATGTCAATTGTTCAGCATGAACATGAAATACTACCAGAGGTGAGTCATTTCATGAAATCTCCTGCTTTTTGCATTAACACAGGTTGCAGAAAGTCCTATCATTCGTTTTGACGAATGACATCTAGTTCTTCTTCTTATTATTATTATTATTATTCTTTTTTTCTTCCTAACTAAACGCTTATTTTTCTATGTTGCAATAATTCTAGGACGATGAAATTTTTATGGCTTATTAGTCACGTGAGGAAATTTTGATTTCTATGATTTTCATATGTCTATGACGTCATATGACGTCACAATTGACATATGCTACAAAAGTTTGTAAACTGTCCAGAGCCATTGTTAATGGACCGATTTTCATCAAATTTTCACAGAATGTGTATATTAAGTTCTAGTTGTGCATCCCGGTGTCCGTTTTTCAAAATTCGAAAAGTCCAAGGTTCTATAGCGATTCCAAGATTCGAACCAAGGTCGTAAATTTTCAAATGCTTATAAAATCGGTCCTATTTGAGATAGAAAGATGATATTAGGTCAGTATATAGGTCTCTAAGAGTCTTAAACATTTTGAGAAAATAAACGTCATATGACGTCACGTGACGTCATTATATGATAATGTATTTCTAATATTAACAAGAGTATTTCTATATGTTAAAATTGTCGAAGGGCAATGAAAATTTAATGACAAATGATTCAGACGCTGAAATTTCGATTTCCATGATTTTTCAAAGCCTATGACGTCATATGACGTCACATTTGAAATTGACTACGAAAGTTGTACACGGCCCAGAGCCATTATTAATGGGCCGATTTTCATCAAATTTTCACAGAATGTGTATTTTAAGTTCCTGTTGTGCATCCCGGTGTCCATTTTTCAAAATTCGAAAAGTCCAAGGTTCTGTAGCGATTCCAAGATTCGAACCAAGGTCGTAAATGTTCAAATTCTTATAAAATCGGTCCTATTTGAGATAGAAAGATGATATAAGGTTAGTATATAGGTCTCTGGGAGTCTTAAACATTTTGTGAAAATAAATGTCATATGACGTCACGTGACGTCATTATATGATAAGGATTTTCTAATTCTAACAAGATTATTTCTATATGTTGAAATTTTCGAAGGGCAATGAAAATTTAATGACACATGCTTCAGATGCTGAAATTTTGATTTCAATGATTATCAGAAGCCTATGACGTCATATGACGTCACATTTGAAATTGACTACGAAAGTTTGTACACGGTCCAGAGCCATTATTATTGGGCCGATTTTCATCAAATTTTCACAGAATGTGTATATTAAGTTCTCGTTGTGAATCTCGGTGTCCGTTTTTCAAAATTCGAAAAGTCCAAGGTTCTATAGCGATTCCAAGATTCGAACCAAGGTCGTAAATTTTCAAATTCTTATAAAATCGGTCCTATTTGAGATAGAAAGATGATATTGGGTCAGTATATAGGTCTCTGGGAGTCTTAAACATTTTGTGAAAATAAATGTCATATGACGTCACGTGACGTCATTATATGATAAGGATTTTCTAATTCTAACAAGATTATTTCTATATGTTGAAATTTTCGAAGGGCAATGAAAATTTAATGACACATGCTTCAGATGCTGAAATTTTGATTTCAATGATTATCAGAAGCCTATGACGTCATATGACGTAACATTTGAAATTGACTACGAAAGTTTGTACACGGTCCAGAGCCATTATTATTGGGCCGATTTTCATCAAATTTTCACAGAATGTGTATATTAAGTTCTCGTTGTGAATCTCGGTGTCCGTTTTTCAAAATTCGAAAAGTCCAAGGTTCTATAGCGATTCCAAGATTCGAACCAAGGTCGTAAATTTTCAAATTCTTATAAAATCGGTCCTATTTGAGATAGAAAGATGATATTGGGTCAGTATATAGGTCTCTGGGAGTCTTAAACATTTTGTGAAAATAAATGTCATATGACGTCACGTGACGTCATTATATGATAATGAATTTCTAATTCTAGCAAGATTATTTCTATATCTTGAAATTTATGAAGGGCAATGAAAAATTAATGCCGCATGCTTCAGATGCTGTAATTTCGATTTCAAAGATTTTCAGAAGCCTATGACGTCATATGACGTCACATTTGAAATTGACTACGAAAGTTTGTACACGGTCCAGAGCCATTATTAATGGGCCGATTTTCATCAAATTTTCACAGAATGTGTATATTAAGTTCTAGTTGTGCATCTCGTTGTCCGTTTTTCAAAATGCGAAAAGTCCATGGTTCTATAGCGATTCCAAGATTCGAACCAAGGTCGTAAATTTTTAAATGCTTATAAAAACTGTCCTATTTGAGATAGAAAGTTGAAATTTTGTCAGTTAGTAGGTCTCTGGGTGTCTTAACAATTATGTGAAAATAAACGTCATATGACGTCACGTGACGTCATTTGTTTATTATTATTATTCTTTTCTTCTTTCTATCTCAATAAATATCGATTTTTGAAAATATATGTATGAATAAGAATTATAGCTGAATAATTGACGCTTCCAAAAATATTTAGTTTATTAAAATTGGTTTACGCAATACAAAGTTATAAGCAAAAAAACTAAATGAAATGAAGCTAATTTTGCTGATAATATGCTGTTTTCTTGGGGTTTAACAGTCAATATCTCAGAAACGACTGAAGATAAGTTTATACATTATGCGTATAAAATGTAGCATGTTTTAAGAGCTTTCTAACGGTACCAAGTTTATTGAAATTGGTTCATATAAGAAAGTTACATGGAAAATAAGATATTTCATAATCATCATATAAAAATATGGAAAAGGTCACGCGCAGGGGTCACCAAGCTAAAATACTTGCGCAACGACTTAAAAAAAAAAAAAAAAAAAAAAAAAAAAAAAAAAATCAAATTGCAATTGATAGGCTATATCTTGATTTTGTTTTTTGTTTTTGTCTGTCGAATGTTGACTGGACTGTTTCCAAAATAAGCATTGAAGTTAATACATGTACAACGGCACAAGACAAAAATCCGTATTTGCAACACTATGTAGGTAGCGAGCATTTGCAAGCCTTGAAAAATTCACACCACATTTTAGACCATCTAAAAACTGCGGCAAAACTACGGAAGCCCAAACACGCCAAAATCGCTAAATACGTTTAACTACGTTACAGGTGTCGAAAGGATATAGCACTATACAAGTATTCAATACTTCTTCCTACTGAGGCTAAAATTAAACAAGGTTACAAGTGAGCTGGAGTGATGAAATTCTATGTGTGATGAAAGTTAGAAACTTACATTTTTTTTGTCATATGACATAGTATAAATTTTGTATGTAAACTACATGTGCAAGATATGGGCGGACTTTTATTAAAATTCACAGAATGTGTTCTATTTGTGCCATTTTATATAGAAATAGAGGAGATAGAAAGTTGCAATTTGGACAGATTATCTATTATGTAATCTTCTATATATACTATATAAAGCAGATGTTGCAGAAAGTCCTATCATTCGTTTAAACGAATGACATCTAGTTTTATTATTGTCCTTTGTACTGTATACTGGAGTGTCCAGTTCTCGCCAGCAAAAAAAATCCCTCACTTTTATATTAGGTATATCATTAAATGCATCATCATTTACCCATCAAACGTAATAAATTGTCAATGATAATTGAAAACAAAATTATAAAATAACTCTCAAAATCAAACCACAGTCAAAAAAATGATTTCCAAAATGGCGTCTTTAGTTCTCAACAGTAAACTGAAAATAAGTATGTTGCACATATAGAGACAAAATCTGTTAACAACAGTTGCAATGAAGTTCTGTGTTCTTCCTAACAGCACAGATTGGCGTGAAAACTTTAAGATGATCTTAAAGAGAACAAGAAACACCATCACAGTATGTCTACTTTATTATAGGGTACCCTCTTAGTTTTGTAATGGGAAGTTAAAATTGTTATTTTCCCTTAATTTTCTATTCTTTCATATAAAGAGACCCTACAATTTTGAGGGTACATGGTCAATTTTGGTAGTAAAAAAAAAACTCTACAGGGGGTAAATGGGCATGCTGTATTATAATTACCAAGTGTGAATTTTGCTATCAGATTAATTACAACTATGATTTCATCATTATTGTTTTGATAATTCACATTTAAGTATTTTACTTAGCATATTTTATGTCAAATTAATGCCTTACTAATCCAGACATAAATTTATGTCAGGTTTTAATTTAACTTATTTAGATCTAGAGCTACTTGAAAGTTTAATGGTAAATAGGTGGGACAAAGATCTCTGGCCATGAAAAATTGCAATTTTGGCATTGGGAATTTTTTTTGTGCAAAAAAATTATATAGACTATTTGGGAAGAATTTACTAAATAAGCTATTTTTTTTTTTTATCATTTTTGTGATTTAGATTTCTTGCATTATTTTTAGAATCATTATAAAATAAAATTAATCAGCTCTAGAAATTACGCACAAAAAATCATTTTTAACTTAAAATTATATAATCTATTTTCATTTATCATTCTGTGTGCACTCAGTTAAAAAAGGAATGTTCCAATCATGTGTCATGACAGCATTCTCACTCATTTTATGTGCAGTTAATTATGATTTCAAGTGAAAGAAAATCAGGGAAAACCAATGACATTTTGAATAACAATTCATTTCTCACTACTGTTTATTTACCTGGTTTGAAATAGGTGTGCATTTACACTGTAAAATACTAAAGACACTTTGCAAATTATCAAAAATATGTCTTTATAATTTATTTTCACAATATAAATGCATAACCATTTACTATAGCTAATTTGCAGGATTTAATGTAAATTTAGAAAATATATTGAGACAAGTTCAAATGAATACAGCTAGTCAAGTTTTGTTTTTTTTCTTTTTTGTTGGTTACGAGAATTTCACATCATTTGCTTTCTAGATGCTATTTCCATCATATTTTTACATCTATTTTTGTTGTATGCGCACATCCATTTGAATTTTAAAGTAATTTGACCTCAGATTAATTGTGATTATTGCATATTTAATTATTTAAACTATGGTAGGTCAATCTCCAAGGCAATCAATACAGTTAACTTGTAACCCAACTTGGCAAATGCCTGTACTCAAATTGAATCAATTAAAGTAGCCAGATTGGGATTTTTTTTAACCAGAATTGGGATTTTTTTTAACAGAATTGGGAAAATAAATATTTCTTTTGGGAAATGGGTCCGTTTACCAGACCCGTGGATACACCAGAAAAAGACCTGCCTATCCCTGCACTTGTTGCAGAGTTGTTGAATTTTCAACTCATTTGTATGGCAGGAATTCAGTTTATTTCAAGCATTGCAATGTTAATAAGTTAATGTTACACACACAGGCGAACAATACTAACATGATTGGAGACAAGGGTTTTAAGCAATCAATAGCCTCGGCATTGGTTCACCCTACAATAGGTCTTGCCTCTTGGCTTGTGTTGTTTAGTTTGTGTAACATCATTAACCCCTCTACTTATATTTTCGCTCTTAATAATATTTTAAAAATGAATGAACATGCATTAAACAAAAACAATCCGAAATATTTTCTCAAGTCAACAGGACAACAATGAAATGTGAAGAAAGAAATGTTATAAATATATGTGAATGAATTACCAACCTTGAAAAAAAGAAAAGAATATACTTCTTGCTTGAGATAATAGATTTAAAGTTGAATGATGTCTTTAAATTCAATAATAACTTCTTATCTTAATATTTCTACTCTTGCTGTCTCTAGCTAGCTCTCAATATCTTTTACAGAATTCCAGAGATTAATAGTTCACATGTCAACATCTAGGTTATTAAATATTAAATAAACTTATAGTCCTCAATAATTAGTGGTACTTCCCTGATTTTTTAAGTGGGGGGTCCCTTGGGGTCAGCCCCCCCCCCCCCCCCCCCAAAGATGGATTTTTGCATAAAAAATGTATTTTGGTTAAATATTCTAACCCTGAATCAAATTTTTTTTTCTTTATAATGAGAAGAATTGAATAGTACTAAGTTGATGTCCCCTAAGGTCACACAGTGGACAGGCCCCACCCCCTGAAGTTTACTTATGACCTTATATCTCAAAGAATGTTCAGATCCCCACCCTAAACCATGTATATTCTTGTTCCTTATGATGTGATGTATTGAATGGTACTTTTTATGTTCACATGGGTTAACCAAGGGGTCAGGCCCCACCCCCTCAATTTTGCTTATGACTTTATTTCTCAATAAAATATTTATGTATGATTGCCTAAGGAGAAACAACTTTATTTGGTAGACTTAGTAACAGTTGAGTGTTACAATTGTTATTTGTTTATTTTGGCTTTCAATTAAATTAATTGCTTTGTTGCATACAAAGAATGTGGTTCTGAAAAGAAAGAAAGAGTTGGGGAAAAATCTAATTTGGAGACAAATTTCAGTTGACAAATTGGATACCTTTAATAGCCTTATAGCCCTCTACCGCAATTACTGAAGTTAAGTTAATCTTTAAAAAATTTAATTAAGAAAAATAAAAGAAAAGAATACTAAACAAAAAAAAAATGCTATCATACCTCAGCAAACAAATGTTTGAGGGGGTATACTTAAATCATTGTGTTGGTTGGTCTGTCCCCAAAAAGATTTTTTTTTAATAACTTTGTCATATGTGAATTACCATGGCCAAATTTAAATATATACCTTGTGTGAAGATAACGATTAGGTGTGAAGTTTGGGTCTGATCAGTCTTTGGCATTGTGTTTGTTGAAAAAATACAGTAAAAAACTTAAACTTTGGTTTTAACTTCTGTACTATTAACACTACTGTCATCAAAACTTTGCATACTTGTTCAATATCACAATGGCTACATTCTAATCAAGAGCCCTAACCCTAAGGTCCATTTTGCCCAAATTTATCTCCCATTAAAAGCAGTGAAAAATAGACAAACATTGGCACCCGCATGGGGTGCTCTTGTTACTTAGAAAATCCATAGTTACTGCTCTCAACATCAAGAACATACTTTCAAATTCATACTTGACAAAGCAGTATTCTGGGGTACAAGACACCTCTGTGGCAATTTTTTTTTTTCATTTTCAAATTAGATTCTTTTTCTTTCAGAACACCAGTTAAATTGTCAAATATACAAAGAGTTCATTCAATCAAAACTGCAGGAACATTTGACATAAAATTATCACAGACTTCTCAGCTGAGTCCAGCACAGCTGGACTTTTCCTATGAAAGAATCCAAGACGATAACACTGAGCTTGCACCTCACAAAGACATTACACAAATTGACAACATACCAGAAGGATCTAAGGTAAAATATAATGTATATTTTTTTCCCCGTCTTCAAAGAAAAAAATTCCTTTGAAAAAGTCAAAAACAAAGATATAAATATGCATCATTGCAAAGTTTGCTATAATTTGGCTGTGATCTCTAGATTTTTTATGCTCCCGCATCAATAGATTTGAGGGCATAACTAGTTTTTGGTCTGTTTGTCACAAAACTTTAACCTTGACCGTAACTCGGAGGTCCTTCCACTTACAGCCCCCAAACTTCAGAGGTGCATGCACCTTAATGAGCTTTACCCACCACACCCAATTAGAGGTCATGGGTCAAGGTCACTATGACCCAAAATAGCAAATATTAACCTTGGCCACATTATGAATGTGCTTCTATCAATAATCTCAAAACTTCACAGGTTCATGCTCCTTGATGAACTCTAACCACCACACTCACTTGGAGGTCATGGGGTCAAAGGTCAGGGTCACCATGACTGAAAATTGCAAATATTGTCCTTGGCCACATTATAAACATGCTTCCATCAATAACCTCCAAACTTCACAGGTGCATGCACTCTGATGAGCTCTACCCACCAGACCCACATAAAGGTCACGGGGTCAAAGGTCAAGGTCACCATGACACAAAATAGCAAATATTAACCTTGGCTACATTATGAAGATGCTTCCATCCATAACCTCCAATCTTCACAGGTGTATGCACCTTGATAAGCTCTACCTGCCAGACCAAATTTGAGGTCACGGGTCAAGGTCAAGGTAACCATGACCCAAATTAGCAGATATTAACCTTAGTCATAAAATGAAAGTTTTTCCATCCATAGTTTTCTAACTTTACATGTATATTCACCTTAATGAGCTCTATCCAACATACCCACTTACAGGTCACAGGGCCAAAGGTCAAGGTAAAAAAAATCTCTAGCATGGACAGTTGAATGCGTCTTGATGAGCTCTTCCAGCCAAGTGAACTTATCATTCAAATGATCTTGATCCTGAAGGTCTAAGGCCCCCCTGCGGCGGCATGGTATTTATTCGAACGTAGCGCTTGTTTCAGTCATATAAAAAAAATACTTATGCTGTACAATCTGTACTGTATATTCCCCACAGTGAATCGAGAGGGGATTTTAGGAATGCTAGCTCTCCCTCCATCTGTCTGTAACATTTTCTTATCCGCTCCATATTTCCTATACCGTTTGAATGATTTTCATGAAACTGGCTAAAATGTTCATCTCAATAAGACAATGTGCAGAAGGGATGGGGCAGTCACGCTTGCTCCAGGTTAAGGCAACACTTGTAGGTCAAATGTTTGAGTCTTTTACAAACATGGCATTCGTCAGTCTGCTTTTCATCTGTCTGTCTCCATTATATCTGTATGACTTTCATTTTCTGAAAACCTTTTCACATATTTTTGTTTATCCTGTGTTCAAGGAAAGCACATTACAATCATCAGCACAATGCATAATTGTATTACATTTTCTAGCTCACCAGGGCACTCAGCTATTGTGATCGCCCTGCGTTCGTCGTCATTGGTCAACAATTTGTTTTAAAAGACTTCTCTGTAACCATTAGGTAGAAATTGATGAAATTTGTTATGAATTATCCTTGGCTAGCCCTTCACAAAAATTACTAAAATAAACTTGAATCTTTGCATAACTCTTATTGCCATGGCAACTAACAATTTATATTGAAAAAATGAAAATCATCTCTGAAACCAATGGTCAGAATTTAATTTCATTCAGCACAAATGGTCACTCTGCCATATTAATTACTAAAATAAACTTGATTCCTTAAAAATTTAGCCCCCCCCTCCCCCCCAGGGGTTCAACTGGTTTCCCTATAATACTTAAATTTCTTCTTCTTTTAAACCAGTGGTTAGAAATTGATTTCATTTGGCACAAATGATCACCTAATGACCCTCTATGATAATTGTTAAAATAAAGTTGATCCCTTGAAAAATGAGGCCCCAAGGGTTTCCTAGCTTCCATATATATATATATATATAGTAAAACCTCACTCTGCGACCAACTCATTTTCACAACCAACTCAATATTATGGGCACATTTTGTCGGACCCAAATTTTTCTCTATATATTTCAGTGGTCGCTCACCTCATTAAAGCGGGCAACTCAAAATTGCGTAAAAAGACCACTAAAATCGGACTAAATTGTAAAATTAGTCTTCTTTTGACCTCAATAATGCGAACGATGGTCCTGTGAAAAAGTTGATTGAAGTTGTCATTTTACGACACCTGGTTTCCAGTACAGGTGAAGGTCGCATGTGCCGTAATTCGGATGTTTTGATAACACGGTAGATAAGATTCGACGGAGAGTGAAAACTATGTCATAGTCATAACTATGTTCCAAAGACTTTGATTTAAAACTGAAATCTAACGTTAATATCTTTAAATTCAAAAGAAATTGTCTTGAATCAAAACAGCACGGGGAAAAGTCGGAGGCAACTGGATGATTAAAAAAATCTTATTACTACAACAATTGAATAAGCAATCAGCTTGATAATTATAGGAAAATTAGAGAAATTTAAAATGGGTAGACTTTTAATCGGCATGATATGACCATAGATTTTAATTTTAAATGTGAAAAAAAAGTTTTATAAAAATAATCAGAATTATATTTTATAACAAAACTTTTTAAGAACATTAAATTGATTCAAGAGATGTTAATTTCATCTATCAAATAAAAAAAAAAGTATTGAATTTGATCAACATTGAAATGAAATATTTATGAAAAGACCATAACTCAATAATGAGACCAGCTCAATAATAAGACCACTTTCAGATGAACCCAATAGTGGCCTGATTATCAAGGTTTTACTGTATATATATATACTTAATATAGAAAATTTCACAATTCTTCTACTATGAAAGTAATGTTCAGAATTTGATTTCATTGACAACAAAATTGGTCACCTCATATACTAGTAGCTTACTTTTTCAAATAAAGTTGATCCCTAATTTAAGCCCTAGGGTGTCAGCAGGTTTATTATTTTATTTACTCCGTTTCTTCTTATTATTATTCTTTCTCGTGCTGGCAACTTTTTATGGGCCATATCTCAGAGGGCGCTCGACCTATCTTTACAAAAATTCACATACTTATAGTCCTCAATGAATAGTGGGGCCTCCATAATTTTTGTAAATGGGTGGTCCCTGGGGGTCAGACCCCACCCCCTGAAAGATGGATTTTTGCATAAAAAATATGTTCTGCTTAAATATTTAAAATTTCCAACTCTGAAAAAAAATTTTTTTGTTCCTAAAAATGAGGAGATTGAATAGTGCTACTTTGGTGTCCCCCGAGGTCACCCAGGGTCAGGCACCGCCCCCTCAAGTTTACTCATCACTTACATCTTAAAAACTGTTCAGATCCATATGCCTCATGATGAGACAGATTGGATGGCACTACTTTGGTTACCCCTGAGATCACCCAGGGGCAGGCCCCACCCCCTCAAATTTGCTTATATCCTTATATCTTAAAAACTGTTAAGATCCCCACCCCTAAACCATATATATTCCTGTTCCTCATGATGAGACAGATTGGATGGCACCACTTTGGTTACCCCCGAGATCACCCAGGGGCAGGCCCCACCCCCTTAAATTTACTTATGGCCTTATATCTCAAAAACTGTTAAGATCCCCACCCCTAAACCATATATATTCCTGTTCCTCATGATGAGACAGAATGGATGGCACTACTTTTGTTACCCCCGAGGTTACCCAAGGGCAGGCCCCGCCCCCTCAAATTTACTAATGGCCTTATATCTCAAAAACTGGTTAGATCCCCACCCCTTAACCATATATATTCTTGTTCCTCATAATCAGATGAATTAAATGGTACTTTTTAGCTCAACTGAGCACAACGTGCTCAAGGTGAACTATAAGGATCACCCTGCGTCTGTCATCAGCAATTTGCTTTAAACAACATCTCCTCTGCAATTGTTGGACAGAATTTGATGAAACTTGGTAGGGATGATTCTTGGTTGAACCTCCACAAAAGTTGCTAAAATAAACTTGATCCATGTAGAACTCTGGTTGCCATGGCAACGAAAAGATTAAAAAAATGAAAACTTTAAAAGTCATCTCCTTCAAAACTATTGGCCAGATTTCAAAATGTTTTAGTACAGATGATCCTTGGGTGACAGTCTACCAAGATTGCTAAAATTATTTTGATCTGTTTAAAAACATGGCTGCCAGGGGCAGGTCTAATTTGCCTAATATGTATAAAGTAAAAACTTTAAACAACATCCCCTTTGAAACTGCTGGACAGAATTTGATTAAACTTGACAGGGATGATCCTTGGGTGAACCTTCAAAAAAGAAGCTAAAATTAACTTGATCCACATAGAACTCCGAGTGCCATGGCAACGGAAAGAAAAGAAAAAGAAAACAATGAGCTATGTAGAAGTCTGATTGCCATGGCAACGGAAAGAAAAACAATATGAAAACTTTAAAATTCATCGCCTTCAAAACTACTGGCAAGATTTCAAAATGATTTAGTACAGATGTTCCTTGGGTGACAGTCTACCAAGATTGCTAAAATTATTACGATCCGTTAAAAAACATGGCAGCCAGAGGCAGGGCTAATTTGCCTTATATGTATATAGTTAAAACTTTAAACGACATCTCCTGAAACTGCTGGACAGAATTTGATTAAACTTGACAGGTATGATGCTTTGGTGAACCTTCACAAATATTACAAAAAAAACAATGATCTATGTAGAAGTCTGATTGCCATGGCAACGGAAAGAAAAACAATATGAAAACTTTAAAATTCATCTCCTTCAAAACTACTGGCCAGATTTCAAAATGTTTTAGTACAGATGTTTCTTGGGTGACCATCTACCAAGATTGCTAAAATTATTCCGATCCATTAAAAAACATGGCAGCCAGGGGTGGGGCTAATTTGCCTTATATGTATATAGTAAAAACTATAAACGACATCTCCTCTAAAACTCCTGGACAGAATTTGATTAAACTTATCAACTTGTATGATGCTTTGGTGAACCTTCACAAATATTGCTAAAATAAACTTGATCTATGTAGAAGTCTGGTTGCCATGGCAACAGAAAGAAAAAAATTATGAAAATCATCTCTTTCAATACTACTGGCAGATTTCAAAATGTTTTAGTACAGATATCCCTTTGGTAACCATCTACCAAGATTGCTAAAATTATTCCGATCCGTAAAAAAACATGGCCACCAGGGGCTAAATTTGCCTTAAATGTATATAGTAAAAACTTCTGTTCCAAAACTTCTGGCTAGATTTCAAAATGTTTTTGGGCCCCCCATGATTGCTCCTTTAGAGCTAGCGTTATCCCTCTTGTTTGATGTTCACATGGGTCACCAAGGGGTCAGGCCCCACCCTCTCACTTTTACTTATGACTGGGTTATTATCCTCTGCCGAAAGCGGACGGACGGACTATTACCATAGGTAATAGTCTTGTCGTCCGTCCCACATTTTTTTTCTGGAGCATAACTCGAAAAGTATTTGAGATATCAACTTGATACTTCATAGGTGAATAGATATCATTGAGGAGGAGTGCAGTGCTTAAGAAGGAAGACTTTACTTTTAATAATTTTTAGCTCACCTGAGCACATGTGCTCAGGATGAGCTATTAGGATCGATGAATGTCCGTCATCCGTCCGTCCGTCATCCACAATTACTTTGTTTGCACTCTAGCATCTTCATTTCTTAAGTAATCATCTTCAAACTTTATGACAATGTTAATTATCATAATTTCACAGCCAAGTTTGATTATGGCTGACATTGGCCTATTAGGTCAAGAGATATGCCCCTTTTAATATTAAAAAAATGCCAGATTTCACTTTGTTTGCACTCTAGCATCTTCATTTCTTAAGCAATCATCTTCAAACTTTATGACAATGTTTATTATCATAATCTCATGGCCAAGTTCGATTATGGCGGATATCAGCCTATAAGGTCAGGAGTAATGCCCTTTTAAATATTAAAAAAATGCAAAATTTCATTTTTTTTTGCACTCCAGCATCTTCATTTCTTAAGCAATCATCTTCAAACTTAATGACAATGTTTATTACCATGATATCTTGACCAAGTTTGATTATGGCTGGTATCGGCCCATTAGTTCAGGAGTTATGCCCCTTTTAATGTTTAAATTTGTGTTTTAAGCCATAATTTCTCAGTCAAGTCTGTCTTCAAATTTCAACCACAGGCACTGTTTTGTTGTGGAATTACAAATGATCTCATGAATTCAGTACAATTGCACCACAATTTAGTAACATGCACAGGCAATGAAGGCAGCTTTTCTCAGGTGAGCGTCTTTAGGGCCATGTTGGCCCTCTTGTTGAGTTATTGGCCTTTGTTATTTTTCAGACTTAATTTTTTCAAGAGCGTAACTCGAAAAGTATTTGAGGTATCAACTTGATACTTCATAGGTAAATAGATCTCATTGAGGAGGAGTGAGTGCACAAGAATGATAACTCTCTTTCATAATTTTTGAGTTATTGCCCTTTTTTAATTTTCAAACTTAATTTTTGTCCGGAGCATAACTTGAAAAGCATTTGAGGTATAAACTTGGAACTTCTTAGGTGGATAGATCTTATTGCAGAGACCTAATATAGGGGAATCAGTAGGTCTTCACATGGGTTTCATATCTGTAATCACTTAAAACATCAGTCTTCGTTACCAAAAAACTTCTTTTAAAAATGAAATATTCTACATCCAACACATCTTCTAAAGAGCAAGTATTCAATGGGGAATGGCCATGTCAACATTGCTTTTGTTTCTTAAACTTCGTTTGGGAGACTTAGTAACAGTTCACTGTTACAGTTATTACTTGTTTATATATTCTTTATAAAAGTGGTACTCTGGTTTTTAATAACTTATTTTTAAAAAATTTGTCTAATGATTTCACCAGCATTTAATAAAATCATGAATATTATAGCAATGGTAAAATAATAGCAATGAAAAGATATAGGACTATTTTGGCTTCTGTTTTCTGTACATTTCATAAACATATTTCTGACTTTTAACTTTTTAGATATCAATATCTGCAAAAGTCATGCAAAAGATGGACACGGTAGAACAGGTATTAAGGAACGGAAACTCAGCAACAAGAACCGGGTTCATTGTAGCAGACAAGACTGCTACTATTGAATTGACATTATGGGGCCCTCACAACCAGCTTATTGTAGGTAAAAGTTACAAATTCATTAATGTAACAGTCAAATTCTTTGACTTTAAGAAATTGGCTACTAACATGGAAACAGAAATGAAAACTATTGAGGACATCAAGGACGTTTCAGCAAATCCATTCATGAAACCCAAAATTTTTATTGTAGAGGTTTGTGGTATTAATATAGAAACTGTTTCAAAATGTGCATTTTGCAAATCCCTACTTACCATAAATGAACAATTGACTAGTATAAAATGCTTGAATTGTTCCAAGAGACAATTATTAGATAAGGTGATCAATTCAACAAAGACTGAAATAACTGTTAAACATAATGGAAACATGACCACATACCAAATTCCATCAGAAATTCTAGATGAATTTTGTGGGAAAGACACTACAGATGATGACAAAGAAATTATGATATTAAACTGTAAAAAACTTCAGATAACACTGTGTGGAAAGAGCAATATGATATTTAACTTAAAGACTGTTAAGTAAACTATATATCCTTTAAGAATATGGGTCCACAAGGATTGCAGACAATATCCAAAATTCCTATGGTCAGAATTTAGTGTTTCAGGCTAATGTTTCTAGAGCTACTATGATCCTTTTTTATGCCCCTGCCACGAAATGGTGACGGGCATATAGTGTTACACCAGTCCGTGTGTGTCTGTGTGTGCAAGAATTCTGTCCTGGCTGTAACTTGCATTGCATTGTCGTGTTTCGAAATAACTCGGCACTAGTTGTCCTTATGACAAGGCGATGTTGCGAACAAGAAGCAGGTCGCTAACTTGAAGGTCAAGGTTACAGCACTCTGTTAACCTTAATAACTTTTCCTAGATTCAACTTCCTTATGCATGCTCGTGTTTTGAAATAACTTGGCACAATTGATCTTTAGGTCAAGAAGATGTGTCGATCATGAACAAAAACTTGATTGTTAGCTTGAAGGTCAAGGTCACATCACACAGTTTACCTTAAAATCTTGTCCCAGTTGTAATTTTTGGTCTTCAATCATCGTTTTTGAAATAAATTGGCACAAAAGGTCGTTAGAAGAGGACATGTGTTGCAGGAACAAGGTTGCCTGCTTGAAGGTCAAGGTCACAACACTCGGTAGACCTTAAAATCTTCTCCCGACTGTAACTTTGGTTTTGATTGGTTGTTTATAAAATAACTTAGCACAAGTAATCCTTAAGAGAAGACAATGTGTCGAAAGCAAGAAGCAGCTCGCTAGCTTAAAGGTCAAGATCACAGTATTCAGTTGACTTTTAAATCTTTTCGTAGCTGTCACTTTCTTATGTATGGTGGTGTTTTGAAATAACTTGGCACAATTGATAATGGTTATTTTTTTAAATAATTTGGTACAAGTGATCCTTACGACAAGACGATGTGTTGCGAACAAAAACACCTGTTTTACTTTAAATGGTGTCTTCACTGTAACTTTTTTTGTGGAATGAACATATTTTTGAATAATTAGACACAAATGGACCAAAGAACAAGATGACGTATCGCAACAAGAACGTTGCTAGCTTTAAGGTCAAGGTCACATCACTTGGATGAGGTCAATATCAATTTAACTTGCTGGGATCGTTACACATTGTAGATGTGCATTATTTATAAAAATAATAATTTATAATAAGCTGGAAAATTTCGGAAAATTATGCCCCTTTGGCAGTTCTGTAGCTCATGTACATTGCTAGCTACTACCATGATGGTCTGTCGGCTTCTCTTCTGTAACTACTGGATGTATTTTAATGAAACTTGCTGGGATTAATTGTTACACATTGTAGATGTGCGTAATCTATGACAAGTTGGGTTAGCTCCCCTTTTTGGAAAATTATACCCCTTTTTACCGTTCAGTAGCTCATGTACATTGCCAGCTACGACCATAACGATCTGCCGGCTATTCTTTTGAAACTACTGAACGTATTTCAATTAACTTTCAGGGATTAATCATTACACATTGCAGATCTCCCCTTTTGGGAAATTTATGCCCCTTTTACAGTTTGATACCTCAGATACATTGCCATTGCTTCAGAACTCTTGGATGTATTTCAATAAAACTTGTTTGCATTAAGCAGTACACATTGAAGATGTGTTATTATCTATAACAAGTTGGGTTATCTCCCTTTTTTCTAAAATCATGCTCCTTTCACCAAGTTTGCATCTCATGAACATATACATACTTGCAATTAAAATGGTTAACAACAAAACTTCCTTGGATTAATCATTACAGAAGTGTAATCTATATACGTTTGTCATGAACAGGTATTGAACCTGCAACTTTTCCGGGGGGAAGGGGAGGGGGTTTAAGTTGAACTTAAATTATCTTCTATTTCCAGTTTCTCATTATATTTAGTGACATATCAATCTAATAAACAAATTGGCGGGGGCATCCGTGTCCTATGGACACATTTCTAGTTATATTTCTTATATATGCATTTTGTTGTAAGTATTGCGAGCTGCAATCAGTTTTTTGGTCACCTTAATCAAAGGGGAACTTTTGTGCTAATAAATGTTGTCAACATTTAACTCAATACATAATCTCCTTAACTATTGCGTGATTTTTTAGCTCACCTTAGCACAACCTGCTAAAGGTGAACTAGTGTGACCGATGGATGTCCGGCGTCTGTCGTTAACATTGAACTTAAACAACATCACCTCCTAAACTATTTTTTTATATGTTTATTCTAAACTTATTTGGAGCTGTTGAAAAACATGACCGCCAGGAGGTGGAGTCCATTTTCCTTATATGTATTTAGTACAAATATGAAAATTCTTCCTGTCCAAATGTAATCATTGGATTTTAAAGATTTAAAACTCAGATGTTTCTTAGGTCACTCTCTACTAAGATTTTAAAAATATTTGGATTTGTCAAACATATGCATATAATACAAAGTTGAAAAATTAAGTACTGGCTGGATGTCAAAGACCTTTGGCACAGGTGTTCCTTACATACAAATTCAAAATACTTCTTGGCCAAAAGTACTCATTGGATTTTTCTCAGCACATATGGTCATTGAGTCACTTTCTACCAAGACTGTTAAAATCATTTAAATGTCTAAAAATATGACTGGTATGGGGCAGAGCCCATTTTTCCATAATATGATATTTGCTGTTTCTTTTCCTCCTACTGATACCTGGTTCTCTGGTGAGCGATTCCAGGGCCTTTATAGTTCTTTGTTGTAAAACTTTACAGGAATTTTTCTTGGGTGGGTGGTCCCATTCCATATGCGCTCATTGGGAATAATTCCAAGCAAGAATATGAAAATATGTATTTTTAGCTCACCTGAGCACTTGTGCTCGGGTGAGCTTTTGTGATCGCCTTTTGTCCGTCGTGCGTCATGCGTCATCCGTCGTCCGTCGTCAACAATTGCTTGTGAACACTCTAGAGGCCACAGTTTTGGCCCAATCTTCATGAAACTTGGTCAGGATGTTTGTCTACATGATATCTAGGATGAGTTCCAAATTGGGTCATGTGGGGTCAAAAACTAGGTCACCAGGTCAAATCTTAGAAAAACCTTGTGATCATTCTAAAGGTCACAGTTTTGGCCCAATCTTCATGAAACTTGGTCAGGATGTTTGTCTACATGATATCTCGGATGAGTTCGAAATTGGTTTATGTTGGGTCAAAAACTAGGTCACCAGGTCAAATCTTAGAAAAACTTTGTGAACACTCTAAGGCCACAATTTTGGCCCAATCTTCATGAAACTTGGTCAGGATGTTTGTCTACATGATATCTCGGATGAGTTCCAAATTGGGTCATGTTGGGTCAAAATGTAGGTCACCAGGTCAAATCTTAGAAAAACCTTGTGAACACTCTAGAGACCACAGTTTTGGCCCAATCTTCATGAAACTTGGTCAGGATGTTTGTCTACATGATATCTCAGATGAGTGAAATGGGTCATGTTGGGTCAAAATAGGTCACCAGGTCTAATCTTAGAAAAACCTTGTGAACATGCTAGAGGCAACAGTTTTGGCCCAGTCTTCATTGAATTTGGTCAGGATGTTCGTCTACATGATATCTTGGATGAGTTAAAAATTGTGTCACTTAGGGTTAACAACTAGGTCACCAGGGCAAATTTTAGAAAAATCTTGTGAACACACCAGAGGCCTACATTTTTTTCCCAGTCTTCATTAAACTTGATATGAATGATGACTGCATGAATTCCCAGTTGAGTGCAAATTCAGGTAGGATCAAAATGTAGGCCACTTAGTCAAATGTTAGAAAAACACTTTAGATGCCAGAATTTTTGTCATTTTGCCTAACACAGCCATCTTAATCAGGTGAGCGACACAGGGCCATCTTGGCCCTCTTGTTTTTTAAATTTTCTTGTCAAAAAAAAGAAAAGAAAAAAAAAGCTCGATTTCAAAGTGATTTAACACAAATGTTCCTTGGCTAACTCTCTACCAAGATTGTTAAAAATGTTTGGATTCATAAAAAAACAAGGCCGCCAGCGGATGAAGCCTGTTTCGTTACATACATAATAGTACAAACTTAAAATAAAAATGTGTTAAAGCACTAGCTGGATTTCAAAAAGATTTTACTCAGATGCTCCTTTGGTCACTCTCTACCTTGATTGTTCAAATGATTTTAAAATCCTTTCAAAAATATAACTACCATGGATCGTATCGATCAGTTCTTCTTATGGATATAATACAAATTCGAAGAAAAAAAATAATTGTAAAAAAATTACTTGCTGGATATCAAAGTTAATTGGCACAAACATTCCTTGGGTCTCTCTTTTAAAAAGATTTTTTATCCATCCAAAACATGACTGCCTGGGACTGATCTTGTTAACGTTATATGTATATACAGAACATATTGGAAAAAAAATCCAGAGGTTCTTGCTAGATTTCAAAGTAATTAAGAACAAATGTTACTTGGGTCACTCTATACCAAAATTTAAAAAATATTTTGATTCTTCAAAAACTTGGTATTTTTTTCCCTTATATACATGTATATATATTGTACAGATTTGAAAAAATCTTATTGTTAAAAAAATACTGACTGGATTTCAAATTTATTTGGTTCATATGTTCCTTTGCTAACTCTTTACAAAGATTGTGAAACATTGTTGAATCCTTTGAAAAACAAGGTTGCCAGGTTGTTAAGCCCAATAAAATCCAAAGATGTTTGGTCTTCTCCTTCAATTAATACCTGGTTCAAAGGTAAGCAATCTCAAGGCATTCGTGGCATCTTGTTATATTTCTAATGTGCATTTTGTTTTATTATTGCAGAGTTGCAAAAAGTGTAAAGGTTGTATATTATGTGCATTTTGTTTTTATTTCACCTGAGCAATTGTGCTCGAGCTTTGTGACCAACTTTTGTCCGTCGTCCGTCGTCAACAATTGCGTGTGATCACTCCAGAGATCAAAGTTTTGGGCAAATCTTCATGAAACTTCGAAATTTGATCATAAGGGGTCAAAAACTGGGCCACCAGGTCAAATCTTCAATTGTTTTAGAAAAACACTGTGAACACGCTAGAGGATACATTTTGGCCTGACATTCATAGAACTTGGTCAGAATGTTTATATATATCAGTTCGAATATGGGCCACATGGGGTCAAAAAATAAGTCACCAGGGCAAATCGATCATACTAAACCTTGTGAACATTCTAAAGGAAAAAGGGTCACTTGGGGTCAAAAACTAGGTCACCAGGGCAAATCGATCATAGTAAAACCTTGTGAACACTGTAGAAGCAAATCTTCATGTACCTTGGTCAGAATGTTTGTTTACAAGAAATCTAGGATAACTTTAAAACTTGGTCACATAAGGTCAAAAACTAGGTCACCATGGCAAATCTTAGAATAATCGTGTGAACACTATAGATGTCACATTTTTCGATCAATCTTCATGGACTTTGGTCTTAAAGTTTGCCTACATGAAAACTTGCATGAGTTCGAAGATGGGTTACTTGGGGTCAAAAAGTAGGTCACCAGGTCAAATCATAGAAAAAAGACCCTGTGAAAACTGTAGAGGCTACATTTTTGTCCCACTCTTCATAAAACTTGATAAGAATGTTGTCCGTATGAAATCCCAGATGAGTGCAAATTTAGGTAGGGTCAAACTTAGGTCACTTAGTCAATTGTATGAAAAACATATTTTACATGCCACATTTTCGGTAATCATGCCTAACGCAGCAATCATACTCGGGTGAGTGTCACAGGGCCTTCTTGGCCATCTTTTTATAACTGCAGAGTTGCAATAAATGTACAAGTGTTTTATTATGTGCATATTTTTTTATTTCAAAATTGCAATCGGCATACTGGTTTTTATTTTACTTATGTGAATTTTGTTCATACTACTGCAGATTTGCTTTCATTGTGCCTTGATCAGATGTGAGTTATTTTAAACTATGAATGTTGGTCGTCCGTCGTCAGCGTTTAACTTAAAACGAGAAGTTCTTAACTACTGGGCCCATTTTAATAAATTTCCAAGAAATATTTCTTGGGTGGTCACCTTCCAGAGAATAAAATTCTTTGCAGAAATATTATTGCCATGGTAACCAAATGGACAAAATATAAAAGCATTAAATTCCATCTTGTCCAAAAGTACTTGAATTTCAAATTATTTTGGTCACTCTCTACCAAGATTGTTAAAATTATTTTGGTCCGTTTAAAACATAGCTGCCAGAGGCAGAACCCATTTTCAGCTCACCTGAGCATAGCTCAGGGTGAGCTTTTGGGATACTTGATTGTCCGTCGTCAGTCGTCCGTCGTCCGTCAACAATTTTGATGTTTACACACTAGAGGCCACAATTTTGATCCAATCTTCCTCAAACTTGGTCAGAATGTTTGTCTTGATGATATCTTGAACCCTTTCGATAATGGGTCATGTTGGATCAAAAAGTAGGTCAATAGGTCAAATCTTAGAAAAATCTTGTTTACACACTAAAGGCCACAGTTTTGATGCAATCTTCCTCAAACTTGGTCAGATTGTTTGTCATGATGATATCTCGAACCAGTTTGAAAATGGGTGGGGCTGGACAGAAATGTAGGTCAGTAGGTCAAATCTTAGGA